>JARHVA010003158.1:1780000-1995000 GCA_037957365.1 Torreya grandis | reverse complement strand
TTACTTTTGGTATGGTTTGGTTTGAAAGAAGTATCCTTGGATTCCTTTTTGGGTAATTCTTATACTCAACATGCTCATGATGGTGGCATCATCTCACACTCCAAAATTTATCTTGCATTAGTGAGTTGACTTAGTATTTAAGGCCTAAGACTTCATCTCATTGGTCTGGCATACTTCTAGTTATAATCAGAGACTTGCTAACAAATTTGTCAATGGGTTTGGTGTGTTAGTCATGTAATGGTATTCAAGATTGTAAGTAGAACAGTCTTCATGCTTTCTTTATGTAAACATAATAGTCTTCATGCTTTATTAGGATTAGAGTGTTATTCAAAATTGCTCTTGTGGAATTCATTTTTTTGTTTTTAGTTGTGTGTGGGCTCAATTATTTGATGGATCCTCTGAGTGGTAATCAGTGTATAAGTTAATATAAAGGATCAAAGATTGGATAGTTTTCATGTAATGGTAAGTGAGTTTCATTGTGTTTTTTTCACATTTCTAACCACTTATTCAAACCTTGATCATAATGGTTGCACATTCAAGTTTTGGGACTTCTCCTAAACCATTTTGAATATGAAAATGAAGACAAAGAGACATTAAGGGAGTGTAGGGATCTTCCTACTTATGTCTTGATAAGAAAATTGGATCCTATTTTCAATTTTTTTGTTGCTCTCAGCTAGAAGAATAAGAGTTTAGGACTAGAATTGTCCTATTTTCATTTCTTCATTTGTTTGCTGCCAAATTTGAAGCTAGAAAGCACTGTATATTCTATCAGTGTTTTGAAATTATTTTCCTCCATATTTATATTGAAATAAGCTCTATAGTGATAGAATTATTTTTCTAATCTATTATGATTAAATATTTAAAATTAGAATGTCACTTATTTGTCAAAATATTTTTTCCATCTAGTGTTAGTGTAAACTCCTATAACATGGGAGATATTGGTAGACCTTAATTTGATTAACCACTTCTTGTGCTTGTATTACTTTGTCATTTCATTATAATATAGTTTTTGCCACATGCATTGAATTTTGTCAATGGAAATATGGGGACCAATCTCAAGCCACTGCTAACAAAAAATTTACTATTTATACAATGTTTGTGGTTACCACTCAATAATTTATCATTTTTGTTGTTGAAATTAAACAATGATTAATTTCTCTGTTTGGTGTCCAATAAAAGGATTTATGTTGGCTTTATTTTTCAAAATATCTATCTTAATTATAGAAATTAGGGAGAAGATGGTGGTTTGCCTATTTGTAACTTGTTTTGTAGCCACGTATGGTTGCCTAAGCACTGACTAAGGGACCCTTATTAGTCCATGTCTCTTTTATAGCAATTGTTTCATCTCTTGTGTCCCCAATAAAATATTTAGATTGGTTTTATTTTTATGAGGCTTAAATGGTTCATTTCAAGTATTAAGGGCAAAGGTGATGGTTGTGATAGAGAGTTGTTCTGGCAGCTAAGCTAGTTGTAAGATTTTGTTACAGCCACCTGTGATTTTCCAAGGACTAGCTAAGGCAACCTCTATTTTTAACCGCTTGTTGACATGGACATTGTTTATTCACATGTAGATTATTACTGTTGTGTGACTATTGTGACCTACCAATGGACAATGCTATTATGGGGGTTTTAAATACTTTCTAAGTATAGATTTTAGTTTTTCATCTATTTATTATATGCTCTTTTTAAGAATATAGGACTTTATACATATGAGTGACCACTTGTTTATGAGTATATAATTTTTTGGATAGAGTTATTAGAGATTGGTTATTATAATCTGAAGAATGGAATGAAAACTTTATTAATTTAATTAATAACTATTAGAAAGATCTTTATTCACATGAAAATACTATTTCTGCATGTGTAGTACACACACACACACACACACACACACACACAGAGCTGACAAAGAAATCATAGTTGATATTTTATCAAGATTGACAACGCAAGGTTGTTTCATGGTGGACAAGAACAATGTCATTAAACATATCACTATATCAGCTGAATCAAAAAGTATGCAAATTTTTTAGAACACGTTATTTTTAAAATAGAACCAATTAATGATTTTATCAAGATTGTCAATGTAAGGTGGTTTTATAGTGGACAAGAACAATGTCATTAAGCATATCACTATATCCACTAAAGCAGAAGGTATGCAAATTATTTAGAGCATAATTTTTTTGAAATAAAACCAATTAATTATAAAAAATCTACACATTTGAATAAATTTATATTTGAACCTCTCGAAATAGTGATACTAAAAAAATTGAACTACAACAAGCTACTTACTATCATAGGCTAGCAGTCATGTATCATGAAGCCACACCATGGCACCCCCATCTTTCTGAGAACATGTATGTATAACTCTATATACTAAAAATTATTGCATATTTTTCAGTCACTATTAACTGTTACCATGTTTTTCAAGGTCCACCATGAAATTTTTGAAGGCAATAATATAATAAGCAGTTGGCATATGCAACAACAACAAAATGCAAATAGAGACAAAATGAAATTAGTAAAGTTGACAAACCAATACATAATTTTGCATAGGAAACTATATTTAATGAAAATTAGCTTGCTTGTAACTTATAACTTGATTTTAACTATTTTTGAATATTCCACAAACACTTGCACAATTGAAAATGAACAAAATGTACATTATCTATATTTGAAAGCACAAAGAACAATCCCTTGAATTGCAAAATTATTTATTTTTATGCTAAAATCTTGAAATTAGATCTCTTTCACTAAATTCTATCAATACATGTATAGAAATTAGAAAATTTAGCTATTTCGGTTAACCTATGCAAATGTTTTTTGCTATAAAAATAAAAATGTAATTATTACTTCTGAACTTTAATTTGATCGTGTTATGTTTGAACTCTACTTTCTTCACCTTTAAAGGTATCATTTATGAACAATATAAAGGCATGGCTATGATATCTCCTCTATCTCCCATAGTCACCAACCTCTTTATGGAAAAATTTGAAGATTTGGCACTTCACTCTTTTCCATTGAAACCCAATGGTGGAAAAGATATGTTGATGACACCAACTTATATTAGAAACATGACCTAGACAAATTGGAAGAGTTCTATTCCCATCTCAATAATTAGTATCATAACATAAAATTCACCAAAGAAATTGAGATAGAACACCATCTTCCTTTTTTAGATGTCCTCTTGCTTAGGAAGGAATATAGTTCTTTGGCTAAGAAGGTCTATAGAAAAGGCACACATACAAACCTTTACCTTCATGCCTCCTTCCATCACCATCCTGTTTAAAAAGTAGGGGTTATTAAGACTTTTATTACTAGGGATTTTAAAATTTGTGATGAAGAGAGCATCGACCATGAAATCATGCACCTGAATCAAGTTTTTAAGTTGAATGGATTCTCACGTAAACAAATAGCTAAGGCTATTATGCAAGTTAAGGAAAATATTAACAAAATTAAAAGCAAAGAGTCTTTGATAGAGGGTCTTATAGATTATCTTCTTTGTGTTGAAGGCATTTCTAATAAATTAGCTAAAATTCTCAATCATCATAATATTCACTCCACGTGCCTTTCCATTAATAATTTGTGCATGATGTTGGGATTTGCTAAAGATAAGTTGGACCCTAACCTTAGAAGTGGAGTCTACAAGGTTGATTGTTCTTGTAGTATACCTTACATAAAGGAGATGGGAAGATCGGTTAAAACTAGAATTAAAGAACATTCTGTAGATATTCATCTTGAAAGGAAAGGCAAATCAGCCCTTGCCAAGCATTCATTTAAGACAAAACATGCTATCAATATCAAGGAAGCAAAAATTACGGTAGCATAATATCACTTCCATAAGCATAATTTAAGAGAATCAATAGAAATATTGAAGCATCCTAAAAATTTAAATAGAGATGATGGGTTAGGGATCAGTCATGCTTGTAAAATGTTAGTTTATAAAAATTAGTATTTTGCTCTTCTAGAGCATAGGATTGTGGTGTTTAGAGTTCTCTTTGGTGTTTTCTTAGTTAGATTTCTTGTTTTATATTAAAATTTTCATAATTTCTCTTAAATTTTTTCTAATTTAGGTTACATTAGCAGGTCAATAACTTAAAATTTTGTTAACTAATTTTTAAAATAAATAATAAATTCTAAATAAAATTTATTTATTTGTTTATTATTTATTAATTTTTTTATAAAATACATTAAAATAGATTTAATTTTTGGTTAGCTAATTTTAAACCATTACATTATAATTAAAACAAATAATTTTTAAATAAAGAAGAAAAAAATTAAATAAATAATAAATTTATTTAATAAAAATGTTATTTTTATTTATAACAAATTTTTAAAGATTTTATAGTGTTATATAGCCTTAAATTTTGAAAAAATTAATAATTTAATAAATTTATTTAATTTTAAATTTATTAAAAATTTAAAATGTTATTATATATTTTTAAATAGCTTTAAATTAATAATAATTAATAACTAATATGAATTTTTGTAACAACTTAAATTTTATTTCAATTTTTTATTTTCATTTTCATTTTTAAAAGTTTTTTATAATAGCTATCTGATTAGTTTTTAACAACTTTTTTGTTGTAATGGCTATTTTCCTCCAAGTTTTTAAGTATGTTGTTCTGTTGTTCCTACACATATTATTTCCCTGATGAAGGATCACAGAAGTGGATCTGAAACGTGTCAAGATTCAAAACTTGACACAGTTTTTCTAAAAGATTATTTATTATTATTGTATGGACTATGTAAATATCAAATCTTTGAGTTTTTACTTTGCTAAGTATATAGTAAAGAAAATGAAAAAATGCATACTTTATCATAGATAAAATGAATAGACTATGTTTAAAATTAATTCAATATGACTCCTAAATACTATGTGAGATGAGAAAGATCCAACGGTGTGAGATCAAAAGCCAAAAATTCAAGTTGTGAACCCTAAATTAAACATCAAGCACCTTGCCAAAGATGGATGGTACATGGAAAAGCATACAAATCTTGATGAATGACACATGATAGGTCAAATATTCAATAGAGCCTCAAGCAAATGAGGAGGTGATAAGTGTCATGATTTAGGCCAAGTAATGTTGAGTAGCCAATGGCAATACACCCCTCAGATCAAGAACCAATGGAGCACATTGATCCACCCAAGGATCTAATGGTGCAATATCAATGTTGACATTTCAATGAGGCTCAAAATGAACAGGGGACCACCACATGGCAAGAACGTGATAGTCTAATAGAATTGATAGATTATAGAAGGTCCATAGGACTACCAAGTGGCACAACCTCAATACTTAGTATATAAAGGAACCAATCTCACTCAATCCCACAAATCATGATCTAACATCACATGTTTGCTTAGAGGAAGATGATTCAATGGTGCAAGACATATGTAGACTTTTCAACATATCTAGGATGAACATGGTGGCAATAAGTGTCTAACCATAGAAAATATTACAAAATATCCAATGGTGTTCAATATTTTGGATCCAAATTGATGGATTACAATAATTTGTGCAAGGGTAATTGGACAGTGCGATATGAAATAAGATTTTCAAAAGGCAATGGTCATTTTTCCAAAAATTAATGAGCAAAGTAATGTAAAAATGCCATAGGGGTGCCATAAAGATGCCATGGTGATGCCACATCAATAAAAAATGACATACTTGAAGATTTAGTGGATCTGTAAAATGGCAAAAGTATAAATGCATGATTTGAATAAAATCTAAGGCACAAATATCATCATTTAAATTAGCCACCAATATTAAAGCATCCAGAAGACCTACAAAAAATCCCTAATATGCATAAAATCCCTTATTTGACCCTATATTGATCACAAATTGAGCCAAAGAGAGTGAATTATCATCTAATTAAGAATAATTTGATCCAAGGCCAAATAACAATCTAATAGTGAGTAATTTGGTAAAATTGTTAGTTATGGTCACCTAAAAACAAGTTATGGAAGATGCACAGCTCTATTTGACCTCAGATGTAGAATGGAAGATTTTCAAGGATACATAGTTTGATGTTATAGCTCTCAACATTGGAGACATTCATTGGTCCAAGCTATTCTAGACAATCGAGGAGCAACCAACCATCACAAAGGAAGATGAGAAGAATGCATATGTAAAGATAATGTATTATGACATAGTGGCTATTCAGATGACAAGCTTACATTTCACATTGACTAAACTAGAGGTACTATATTATATTGATTTTCTTGATACCATCTTTAGAGATGCTAAAATTGATCAGGTCAGATAATTCATGAATGTAGCTTAATAAGAATTGTCTATATTTCTCTTATATCCTTTGAAAACTACTACATGTTACCCAAGCCCCAGATAGACGCAACCAAAATAAATGAGTGGTCTAAATCCTTGCTATATGGCTATATTCTAGGAATCAAATATTCTCTAACCTCAATGGCAACATCTCAATTAGCCATTTCAGACCTAGGATAAGGATGATTATAAGTATGATGAATAGATTGTGTGGAAATATAACCACCATGTATATGGACAAACTCTAGGTCCCCTTTGTTTATTTCATGGTTGAGAAAGAACACACCCCTCCTCTAGGTGAGATGATTAGCACTTGTTTGAGTATGTAGTTTTTTGTAATTAAAAAGAAAACTAGGAACTAGTTTAATATGATGTCTTACTTACTAGATGCCCTGCTTGCCACCACCAAGATCCCCAACTTTAGAGAATGGTCACCTGATGGGAAATAAATAGTCTCCCAATATTATTCAAAGTTGAAAATTTTCAAATACATGGACCATATTCAATTCATTTGTGATTGTGTTTATCCAACCTTAATTGACACCATCATAGGGATGCCAATGATGAGGGTGAATCCTCTAATCAAGAAGATTGTTGAGGCCATGGGAGATATAAGGTTATATTTAGATTGCACTATTATTAGGATTGAGGGGACCCAATGCACACCACTCAAGATACCAGTCCATGTGCCTATCAAGATTGTAGAGCAAGAAGTATCCTACTAAATATGCAATGAAATAAATGGTTTGTGTAAAACCAAGAGGAAGGGACTGCTCCATACCCTACCCATAACCATTGGTAAGATGGTGTTTCAACAAAGGGACAATATTGAGGTTCCCTCCAAACATAGAACTTATTTCAGTTTGCAGGCTGATGAGCTGAGACAATGGGACCCCTATGGAAGGGTTAAGAAACACTTGAAAGTAAATGGGATCAATGTAGTTTATGAGCAGTGGCTATCACTCAATAATTTATCATTTTTGTCATTAAAATTAAAAAATGATTAATTTCCTTATTCAAAATCCAATAAAAATATTTATGTTGGATTTATTTTTCAAAAGATATGTCTCAATTGTATATATTAGGGAAAAGATAGCAGTTGGCCTATTTGTAACTTATTTTTGTAGCCATGTATGGCTTCCCAAGTACTGACTAAGGGACCCTTATTAGTACCTATCACTTTTGTGTTATTTTGTCCCTTTAGATTAAATAACAATTATTTCATCTCTTGTGTGTCCAATAAAAATATTCAGATTGGTTTTATTTTTCCAAGGCTTAAATGGTTCATTGCAAGTATCAAGGGCAAAGGTGGTGGCTATGACAAAGAGCTATTATGGTAGCTTTACTAGTTGTAATATTTTGTAATAGCCACATGTGATTTTCCAAAGACTAGCTAAGGCAGCCTTTAATTTTAATTACTTGTTGATATGGACACTGTTTCTTCACATTTAGATTATTATTATTGTGTGATTGTTATGACCTACCATTGGATAGTGCTATTACAGGGTTTTTTAAACACTTTTTGAGTATAGATTTTATTTTTTCATTTATTTATTATATGCTCTTTGCAAGAATACATGACTTTATACATATAAGTGACCATCTATTTATGAGTATATGATTTTTTGGACAGAGTTCTCAGAGATTAGTTATTATAATCTAAAGAATGGAATGAAAACTTCATTAATTTAATTAATAACTATTACAAAGATCTTTATTTACATGAAAATACTATTTCTACATGTGAAGTATATATATCCATGGCTAAAAAAGAGAGCATAATTGAGATTTTATCAAGATTGACAATGCAAGGTAGTTTCACAATAGATAAGAACAATGGCATTAAGCATATCTCTATATCAACTGAAGTAAAATGTATGCAAATTGTTCAAAACACAATATTTTCAAAATAGAACCAATTAATTATAGAAAATATACACATTTGAATAAATTTATATTTGAAACTCTATAAATTGTGATACTAAAAAAATAAACTACAACAATCTACTTACTTTCATAGGCTAGCAATAATGCATCATGAAGCCACACCATACACCCCCCCCCCCCCACTCCCCCATCTTTCTGAAAATAGGTATGTATAACTCTATATACTGATCCAATAAAAAAACAAATGATTGTAGAATTAGAAAAAGGAAAATAGTTTTATATATTGCAAAAAATGGTGTTTAAAAAAATATATTATCATGATTTACTACTTTGACTATGACATGGTATAATGAAAAATTATTGCATAGTTTTCAATCACTATTAACTGTTACTGTGTTTTACAGGGTCCACCACAAAATTTTTGAAGGAAATAATGCAATAAGCAGTTGAAATATTCATCAAAAACAAAATGCAAATAGAGACAAAATGAAAATAGTATAGTTGACAAACGAATACAGAATTCCACATAGGAAATTGTATTTAATGAAAATTAGCTTGCTTGTAACTTATAACTTGATTTTAACTATTTTTTAATATTTACACAAACACTTTCATAATTTAAAATGAACAAAATGTACATTATCTATATTTTAAATCACAAATAAAAATCCCCTTAATTGCAAAATTATTTATTTTTATGCTAAAATCTTGAAATTAGATCTCTTTCACTAAACTATGTCAATACATGTATAGAAATTATAAAAATTAGCTATTTTAGTTAACCTTTGCAAATGTTTGTTGCTATGACAATAAAAAAATGAAATTTTTACTTTGTTGAGTATATATCAAAGAAAATGAAAAAGTGCATACTTTGCCATAGATAAAATAAATAAACTATGTGCAAAATGCATCCATTATGAATCCTGAATACTATGTGAGTTGAGAAAGATCCAATAGTGTGAGATCAAAAACCAAAAATTCAAGTTTTGGACCCCAAGTTAAACATCAAGCACCTTACCAAAGATTGATGGTATGTAATAAAGCATACAAATCTTGATGGATAGCATGTGATAGGTCAAAGCTTCAATGGGGCCCCAAGCAAATAAGGATGTGACAAGTGTCACAATTTTGGCTAAGGAATGTTGAGCAACCAATGGTGGTATACCCCTTAGATTAAGATCCAATGGAGCACATTGATCCAACCAAGGATGATCTAATATTATGAGATCAATGTTGAAATTTCAATGAGGCTCAGAATGAATAGGGGGGCACCACATGGAAAGAATACATTAGTCTACCATAACTGATAGAGTACATAAGGTCCACCAAACTACCAAGTGGCATAACCTCAGGACCTATTATAGAAAGGAACCAATCTCACTCAACTACATGGATCATCATCCAATGGCATGCATTTACTCAGAGGAAGATGATCCAATGGTACAAGACATATGTAGAATTTTTAACATAGCTAGGATAAACATGATGATGACAAGGGTCACAACCATAAAAAATATTGAAAAATGGCCAATAGCATTTGATCCTTCATATCTAAATTGATATCTTTCAATAATTTGTGTAGGGATAATCAGACAGTGCAAGATAAAGCAAGATTTTCAAAAGTTAACTGTCATTTTTCGAAAAATTAATGATCAAAGTAATGCAAAATTTCCATAGGGGTGCCATGGTGATGCCACATCAGTAGAAAATGACATACTTGAAGATTTAGTGGACCTACGAGATGGAAAAAGTATAAATGGATGATTTGAATAAAATCTAAGGAACAAAGCTTGTCATTTAAATTATCTATCATAATTATAGCATTGAGAAGACCTACAAAAAAGCCCTAACATGCATAAAATCTCTAATTTGACCTTGTATTGATCACAAATCAAGCTAAAGAAAGTGAATTATCATCTGATTAAGAGTAATTCAATACAAGACTAAAGAGCAATCTACTAGTGAGTCAAATTGACAGTCATGGTGGCTCAAAAATAATCTAGGAAAGATACAAATATCTATTTGACCTCAGATGTAGAAGGGAGGATTTTTAAGGATACATAGTTTAATGCCACAATTGTCAACACCATATATATGAATTGGTATAAGCTATTCTAGATAGTCAAAGAGAAACTAACCATCATAAGGGAAGATAATAAGAATGCATCTATAAAGAGAAGGTAGTATGACATAGTGGCTATTTAGATGGTAAGCTTACATTTTTTACTAGCTAAACTAGAGGTACTATATTGTATTGATGTTCTTGTTCCCATCTTCAGAGATGCTAAAATTGATCAGGGCATGATAATTCATGAACGTATCTTAAAAATAATTGCTAATGTTTCTCCTATATCCTTTGAAAATTACTACAAGTTTTTCAAGCCCCAAATAGATATAACCAAAATCAATGAGTGGGCCAAAAATAATGACCTAAAGAACATCCTTTCCCTATGGTTTTATTCTAGAAATCAAGTGTTCTCTAACCTCAATGGCAACATCCCAATTACCCAATTCAGACCTAGGATAAGGATGATCATGAGTATGATGAACATATTTTGTCAAAATCTAACCACCACATATGTAGATGAACTCTAAGTCCCCTTTGTTTATTTCATGGTTGAGAAAGAACTCACCCCTCCTCTAGGTGAGATGTTTAGCACTTGTTTGAGTAGGAAGTTTTTTGAAATTAAGAAGAAAACTAGGAATTAGTTTTATATGATGTTTTACTTGTTATATGCCCTACTTGCCACCACCAAGATCCCTAGCCTGAGAGAATGGTCGCCTGATGGAAAAAAAATAGTCCCTCAATATTATTCAAAGTTGCACATTTTTAAATATAGGGACCATATTCAATTCTTTTTTGATTATGTTTATCCAGCCTTAGTTGAGACCATCACAGGGATGCCAATGATGAGGGTCATTCCTCTAGTCAAGAAGATTATTGAGACTATGGGAGATATATGGCTTTATCCATATTTCACTATTATTAGGATTGAGGGGACCTAATACACACCACTTATGCTACCATTCCATGTGCCTATCAAGATTGTAGAGAAATAAGTAGCCTACCAAATATGCAATGGGATAGATGGTTTGTGTAAAACCAAGAGGAAGGGATTGCTCCATACCCTACTCATAACCATTGGCAGGACAGCATTTCAACAATGGGACATTATTGAGGCTGCCTCCAAACATAGAACTTATTTCATTTTGGAGGTTGATGAGATGAGACAATGTAACCCCTATGGAAGGGTTGAGAAACACTTGAAAGCAAAGAGGATCAATGTAGTTTATGAGTAGTGGTTGCCACTCAATAATTTATCATTTTTGTCATTAAATTAAATAATGATTAATTTCCCTATTTGATGTCCAATCAAAATATTTATGTTGGATTTATTTTTCAAAATATCTATGTCTCAATTATAGAGATTGGCGAGAAGATGGTGGTTGGCTTATTTGTAACTTAGTTTTGTAGTCACATATGGTTGCCTAGGCATTGACTAAGGGACCCTTATTAGTACCTATTGCTTTTGTGTTATTTTGGCCCTTCAAATTAAATAGAAATAATTTCATCTCTTATGTATCCAATAAAAATCTTCAGATTGGTTTTATTTTTGCAAGGCTTAAATGGTTCATTGAAAGTATTAAGGGCAAAGGTGGTGGTTGTGACAAAGACCTATTCTAGTAGCTTTGTTAGTTGTAAGATTTTGCTATAGCCACATGCAATTTTCCAAGGACCAGCTAAGGAAACCTCTATTTTTAACCATTTATTGATATGGACACCAATTCTTCACATTTGGATTATTATTATTGTGTGACTGCTATGACCTGCTAGTGGATAGTGTTATTACAATTTTTTTAAACACTTTTTGAGTATAGGTTTTAGTTTTTCATTTATTTATTATATTCTCTTTTAAATAATATAGGACTTTATACATATAAGTGACCACTTGTTTATGAGTATATAATTTGTTGGACAAATTGATAACAGTCCAATAGATTTAACCAAACAAATCCACCTAAGGTAAATCTTGTGCCCACTGAGGTGGGTCCACAAGTATTTTATTGATCAAAATAAAAAAGTACATAAAAAGGATGTCAATATGTTGTTAACCTTTTTACATTGAAAAACATATATTTATAGGTTTTCACCACATACTGGTAAAAACCAACTAACCTATTAACCAACTTCCATGAGAATTCAACCTGAAAGGTAGTTCTAATTATTTAACACAAAATATAAAACTGACCAAATAAAACTAAGTTAATTTACTTATGGGGTGTCTTTATAAAAATAAGCATGCCCCATTTACATTTATTATTTAAAATAAACTTACCAAAATCTTAAGTTAAGACTTTAGAACAAGTCCTAACCAACCCCCCCATGATCCAAAGTCAGTTCTTTAGACACATGCCAAGCATTTTTCTAAATTTTTCAAATTTGATTCTATCAAGGGGTTTTGTGAAAATGTCAATTTTTTGATCAGTAGTTAGGCAATATATAAGATCAAGTACTTTCTTTGCCATCATCATTCATAGATAATGATATTTGACATCCATATGTTTTTTTTGGCATGAAATATAGACTCTTGGACATCTTGATTGCACTCTGATTATCAATGTATAACTATGTAGCAGCAATTTAAGAAATCTAAAGATCTTCAAGAATGCATAGTAAATAAACAATATCTCTAGAAGCATCCCATGTTGCAATGTACTTTGATTCTACTGATCGATTTACTACTATATCCTACTTCTTACAACACCAAGCAATGGTAGCTAAACCCATATGCATAGTGCATCCTATTTTGGATACTTTGTCATCCACACATCCACCAAAATTTGCATCACAATACCCAATAAGTTTTAAGTTATTTTTGAAATGGTACTCAAGGCTATATGTTTTCATTCCCTGAGGGTAACAAAGTACTTTTTTTACTGCATGCCAATGAATTTATCTAGGCTCATGCATAAACCTAGACAAAATTTCAATTGAAAATGATATATTGGGCCTGTTTGTCATCAAATATATCAAACCTCCCACTAAATATCTATATTTGGTGCCATCAAAAAAGGTAATACCATCATCCTTATACAATTTCAAATTACTTTCCATGGGAATGAGGACAGGTTTGCAGTCACTTATGTCAAACCCATTTAATAACTTAGAAATATACTTAGTTTGTGAAATGAATAAAATATGCTCTTTCTAAGTTACTTATATGCCAAGATAGTAGTGAAGAAGTTCAAGATATGTCATCTCAAACCCATCTTTTAATTCTTCCTTCACATACTTATATGGTTTTTATCATTACCTGTGATAAACAAGTCATCAACATAGAGAACAAGAATCACCAGTTTCTTATCCTACACTCGAAAATAGAGAGTATCATCAGATTCACTATGTTTAAATCCAATTGTCTTCAATTATGAATCTATTTTCTCATACCAAGCCTTGGGTGACTATTTGAGCCCATACAAAGCTTTTACCAATTTACACACTTTGTGTTCTACACCCACTTTCTCAAAAACTTGAGGTTGTTTCATGTATACTTCTTATAAATCACCATTCAAAAAAACACTTTTAATTTCCATCTGATGCACTTTCCAACCATTTTGTGCTACTAAGGCAAGTACCATATGAATAGTGTGTCATTTTTCAGTTGGTGTAAATGTTTCCTCATATTCAATGCCTTCTTGTTTCGTATATCCTTTCGCAACAAGTCTTGACTTATGTTTATCAATGGATCCATCTGATTTATACTTAGTCCTATAAACCCATTTTCATCCTATGGGTTAAACATGTGGAGGAGGATCAACCAAAACCCAAGTATTATTGTTAAGTATTACATCATACTCACTTTGCATTGCCTATTTCTAAACATGTTCAATAAAGGCCTCCTCAAAAGTAGATGGCTCAATGGAAGAAGTAGTAACAACCATTACATAGTTAACCTATTTATGAGAAATCTTGGGACCTGTTAAACCAAATTCATCTAATTTTAAGTTACAAAAAGTACTTTGAGCCCCTTTTGGATACTTATTCAAATTTTATAAATCATGAACACTATAATTCTCATCATGTGCACTATTTGAAGGAAGACTTAGAGAATTTTCAAACATTTTCTAAGTCATCAACTTATGAAATAGTAGATGAAGGAGAGGAAATTGAATGGATATTATTATCATACCACACCTTAAAGAATTGACCTCAATATTTAATTCCTTATCACATTTTGCAATTTTCCTCTCTAACTTGTCAAATTGAGAATCAATCTCTGCAGTGTTCATAGTACCAAATTCATCAAATTATACATCTTGACTCACAATGAATTTGTCTGTATCCTATGTAAGCAAATGATACCCCTTTTTATTTTATGAATATCCAAGAAAGATGCATTTTGTACTTTGTGGTTCTAACTTAGTTCTATGTTTAGTGGGAACTAATGCAAAACAAAGGCATCCAAAAAATTTTAAGTGTTTAACTTTTAGTTTAAACCCATACCAAGCCTAATATGGAGTTTATCCCAAAATTGTATTTATGGGGGACCTATTTCTCAAATACACTACAATATCAATGGCTTCGGCCCAAAATTTGTCATCAAGTTGTTTATAGTGAAGCATAGCTTGTGTTGTGCACTCTAAAGTTCTATTCATTCATTTAGATACTCCATTTTGTTATGGAGTGTAAGCATTATTGTATTGTCAATGAATTCCATGTTCTTGAAAATAATCTAAAAACTCATTCAAAGTATACTCACCACCATTTTCTGAATGAAGAGTGGCTAAGTGTGAACCTGTTTCTTTTTCAACTAAGTGTAACCAATCAACAAACTTAGTGAAAAATTTTGATCTATTTTTTATGAAAAACACCCAAGTCATCCTATAAAAATCATCAATAAATAATAAAAGTCTAAACCCTCCAATGGATGACTTCTTCATGTCACATAAATCACTATGAACTAACTACAAACATTTGTTAGCTCTCTATGAAGAATTCTTAAAAACAAATTCCTGATTCGGTTTGCTCAAAACACATGATTCACAAAGAATACTATCTTTGTGAAAAGTGGGAAACCCACTCACCATACCATATCTTTGAAAGTACACTAAATATTGAACATTCAAATGTCCATAGCAGAGATGCCACAACTATTGTGTAGACATAGTACCTATACTTGTTTCAACAACTGCTGCAAGTTCCACTATGGGGGGAATCTCTTTACAATGAAATATAACAGAATTTCCATCCTCATATCTTGTATACATGGTTTTTTATCCATCCTTCACTGAATTGATGTAAATGAGCCCATTTTCAAGCATAATTTGATAATATTTATTTCGAATAATTACCAAGGAAAGAAGATGTTTTTGCAATGTAGGAACATACCAAACATTCTCAAAGTATTTTATTGATCCATTAGGAAGGAGAAGCTGAATTGACCCAAGACCTTGTAGAGTATGAAAAAACTTATCTTCCAAGGATACTAGAGAGAGAGAAGCTTCTTTGAAAGTCTAAAATAAGTCTCGCTTAAATGTCATGTGTTTGGTTGCTCATGTATCTAAAACCCATACATCTATGAGCTCATCTCTAGCCTCATATTCTATATAATCAATGTGCCCTAAATAAGTGAATGCAAATTCATGAGCAACATTGTTAGACTCATTATAATCATGATCAATATATTGAGCAGAGTTAAACTTAGTCACTTTTTGTGGCCTCTAAATTTTGTCAAAAAGAATCCTACACTGAGAGGTAATGTGAATAAATTTTCCATATTTATAACACTGAATGTCTGATCTACCTTGACCTATGCCTCTATAGGATTTGTGAGCACATCCTCTATCACTCATCTCATTATATGAAAATAGATAGATTGTTGTTTATTTAAATAACCTCTACCATAGTTTTGATATTTTCCTCCTCTATAACCTTAAGCCCCTCTATACTTGTTCTCTCTATTATTTTGTTGATTAGAAGAAGATGAACTAGGCTTAGACTCTGAAACATGGGCTTCCTCAATTTTATTAGATTTATTAGGTAGAGAGAGGTCAGGTTGAATAATAAACTTAGTGAATTTATCAAAAGTGATGCATGTGATCTTATCAAAGACATGCAACATTTTTACAAAATTCCTATAAGACCCATGTAGTCTTTTCAATGCAACAGTAACTATGAGATCATCATCTAGTTTTCCAAACCTAGCCTTAGTGTACTCAGTAGTAATATTATTCAACTTAGACATGTATTCTTCCATATCTCCATCTTAATCTAATGACAAAGTAAATAACTGCATGTGAATATCTATCTTTTTATGCTTAGGTTTCTTATCATACAAATTTGATAAGGTTTTCATGTAGTGTAACTATGGGGAGAATTTTCAATATGTATGTAAGTATCCTGAGTACAAGAACACTTGATTAAAGCTAGGGCTTTAGAATCACATGGATTAAAAACATCAAGTTTGGCTTGTTTTCTAGGCAATGTAGGATTTTCATTATTTACAATATCTCATAGCTCATTAAAAACTAATGAAGCTTCCATCAAACATTTTCAATCAGAATAATTAAAAATCATTAATCTATCACCATCTAAAAGTAAATTTTGAATTTTTGACATCTTGAAATGAAAGTAAGTGTGAAAAATGAAATAACAACACACTCACAATAACACTTTGCACAAAATAATGCTTTTATAAGGCTTTTCACTCAACCTCCACATAGAGCAAAAGAAAGAGATTTTTGATGGATTTTGCAAGAGATTTTTGATAGGTTTTGCACTTAACCTCACCAAAAATAAAAAATTTAAACCAATTACTCCCTTATTTCATCAATTTCACCAATTACACCCTTATTTCACCAATGAAACACATAACTATTGCTTTTCCCCATCAAATTTTATTCTTTCAGAGATTGACGTTTTTTAAAATATTCAAAACATGTAAAAAATTCCAAAAAAATAGAATATTCTTCCAAAAAGTAAATGCCCAAATATAAAATTTTACCAAAAAAAAGATTTGAACCCTATTCCAAGGGTTTTTACAAAATCATGTTTTCCAATTACTCTTTGAGATTTTACAAGACATATAATAAGAAATTTATTTTTAAATCTGATTTTTTTCTTTGAAAAATTAAAAAAAATCCCAAGTAAAAATCAATTCATTCGTGAAACTTTTGGAAAAAGTAAAAAGCTCTTTGATTTGTGGACCCCTCAAACCATAAAATATTTGATCAAATTTTATCAAACTTTAGAAAATAAAAAATATTATTTTTCAACTATATTCTTGATGAATTGGGGCTTACAAATCTGTATAGGGCCAAATAATGAAGTTTTAAAGCAATTTTGAGAAAATTTAAACTACTAGAAAGGAATATTTTGTAAAATAAAATATGGATAGAATTTTTGGACACTATGGAAGTTATAAAAATTTAAAATCAAGCCATACAACTCAGAGATTTGATTTAAAATCTTTTAGGATAGTTTTGGATCAGATTTTTTGGCATATAAAAACTTAAAACTAATAAAGATTTATCCATTTTTTTTTTTTAATTTTTTTATACAAACTCATGGAGGCCATGATACCTTGTTACAAGGGTTTTTCAAGGTTATAAATCTATATAAATAGATTATTAGACATATTTTTAAAAATTGGAGTCAAACAATCAACTTTTAGGCTTTAACAAGGAGAATCAAGCTTTAATAAAATGGAAGATGAAAAAAATAATTTTGTTGCTTCTCATACCAGCATACAAAATTAATTTCTCAATGTATTATATTTCTCAAAGTCTTCCAATAGCCTTTTAAAAAAATATATTTGAAAATTTTGATATTTGAATAATTTTTCATATATTAACTCCAAAGTATATTAATAAGGGGCATACCTTATATTTGTCAAAATCAATTTCATGTGAGCCTTCTTTATCCAATCACATAAATTCTTTCATCTCTTCCTCCCAATATCACCACATTCTCTTTCACCTTGCATTTACCAAGCATTTACGAATTTACCATGCTCTGATACCACTGATAACAATCCAATAGATTTAACCAAACAAAATCACCTAAGGTAAATCTTGTGCCCACTGAGGTGGGTCCACGAGTATTTTTTTAATCAAAATAAAATAAGTACATAAAAAGGGTGTCAATCTGTCATTAACCTTTTTACATTGAAAAACATATATTTATAATTTTTCACCACGTACCGGTAAGAACCAACTAACCTATTAACCCACTCCCACGGGAATTCCACTCGAAAGATAGTTCTAATTATTTAACATAAAATATAAAACTAACCAAATAAAACTAAGTTAATTTATTTATAGGGGTTTCTTTATAAAAAGAAGCATGCTCTATCTATATTTATTATTTAAAATAAACTTACCAAAATCCTAAGCCAAGTTAAGACTTTAGAACAAGTCTTAACACAAAGTTCTCAGAGATTGGTTATTATAATCTAAAGAATAGAATAAAAACTTTATTAATTTAATTAATAACTATTACAAAGATCTTTATTTACATGAAAATAATATTATATATATGGCTCACAAAGACATCATAGTTGAGCTTTTATCAAGATTGACAATGTAAGGTGGTTTCATAGTAGACAAGAACAATGTCATTAAGCATATCACTATATCAACTGAAGCAGAAGGTATGAAAATTGTTTAGAACATAATATTTTTGAAATAGAACCAATTAATTATAGAAAATATACATATTTGAATAAATTTATATTTGAACTTCTTGAAATAGTGATACTAAAAATATCAAACTACAATACCCTGCTTACTTTCATAGGCTAGAAGTTATGCATCATGAAGCCGCACCATGCCCCCCCATCTTTCTGAAAAAAAGTATGTATAACTCTATATACTAATCTAATCAAAAAAATAAATGATTATAGAATAAGAAAAAGGTAAATAGTTTTATATATTGATAAAAAATGAAAAAACAAATGATTGTAGAATTAGAAAAAGGCAAATAGTTTTATATATTGACAAAAAAATGGTGTTTAAAAAAAATATATATTATCATGATTTACTACTTTGACTATGACATGGTATAGTGCAAAATTATTGCATAGTTTTTAGTCACTATTAACTGTTACCATGTTTTGGAGGGTCCACCATAGAAATTTTGAAGGCAACAATGCAATAAGCAGCTAGCATATGCAACAACAATAATATGCAAATAGAGACAAAATGAAATTAGTATAGTTGACAAACCAATACAGAATTCCATGTAGGACATTCTATTTAATGAAAATTAGCTTGCTTGTAACTTATAACTTGATTTTAATTATTTTTGAATATTTCCATAAATACTTGCACAATTTAAAATGAACAAAATGTACATTGTCTATATTTGAAAGCACAAATAAAAATCTCTAGAATTATGGAATTATTTATTTTTATGCTAAAATATTGAAGTTAGATCTCTTTCACTAAACTATGCTAATACATGTACAGAAATTAGAAAAAATAGTTATTTTAGTAAACTTATATAAATTTTTGTTGCTATAACAATAAAAAAATGCAAATTTTACTTTGATGAGTATATAGTAAAGAAAATGAAAAAGCACACACTTTGTCATAGATAAAATAAATAGACTATGTGCAAAATGTGTTCAATATGACCCCTAAATACTATGTGAGTTGAGAAAGATCCAACGATATGAGATCAAAAGCCAAAAATTCAAGTCGTGGACCCCAAGTTAAACATCAAGCAACTTGCTGAAGATCAATGATACATGACAAAGAATATAAATCTTGATGAATGACATGTGATATGTCAAATATTCAATAGAGCCATAAGAAAATGAGGAGGTGATAAGTGTCATGATTTTGGCCAAGAAATGTTGAGCAGTCAGTGGCGGTACACTCCTTAGATCAAGATCTAATAGAGAACGTTGATCTTGACAAGGATGATCTAACAATGCAAGATCAATGTTGACATTTAAATGAGGCCAAAATGAACAAGGAGGCACCACATGGTGATAACGTGTTATTCCACTAGAACTAATAGACTACAGAAGGCCCACAGGACTACTAAGTGGCACAACCTTGGGACTTTGTAGAGAAAGGAACCAATTTCACTCAATCCCATGAATCATGATCTAATGGCATGCATTTACTCATAGGAAGATGATCCAATGGTGTGAGATATATGTGAACTTTTCAACATATCCAAGATGAATGTGGTGGTGATAAGTGTCATGACCATAGAAAATATTACAAAATGGCCAATGGTGTTCGATCTTTCGGATCCAAATTGACAGCCTATGATAATTTGTGTAGGGATAAACAGACAGTGCAAGATGAATCAAGATTTTTAAAATGCAATGGTCATTTTTCCAAAAATTAATGAGCAAAGTAATGTAAAAATACCACAGGGTTGCCATGAAGATGCCACGATGATGTCATATTAGCATAAAATGACATACTTGAATATTTAATGGACCCATGAGATGGAAAAAGTATAAATTCATGATTTGAATAAAATTTAAGGCAAAAATATCACCATATAAATTACCTACCACCATTAAAACACTAATAAGACCTACAAAAAAGCCCTAACATGCATAAAATCCGTAATTCAATCCTGTATTGATCACAAATCGAACCAAGGAGAGTGAATTATCATCTGAGTAAGAATAATTTGATCCAAGGCCAAAGCTTAGTCCACTAGTGAGTAATTTGGTCAAATTGATAGTCATGATAGCCTAAAAACAAGTTAGGGAAGATACAAAGCTCTATTTGACCTCAGATACAGAAGAGAGGATTTTCAAGGATACACAGTTTGGTGCCATAACTCTCAACACTAGAGACATTCACTATTCCAAGCTATTATGGACAATCAAGGATCAACCAACCATCACAAGGGAAGATGAGAATAATTCATCTATAAAGAGAAGGTATTACAACATAGTAGTTATTCAGATGACAAGCTTACATTTCATAGTGGCTAAACCAGAGGTACTGCATTTTATTTATGTTCTTGTTCCCATCTTTAGAGATGCTAAAATTGATCAAGGCATGATAATTCATGAACATAGCTTAAAAATAATTTATTATATTTCTTTTATAGTCTTTGAAAATTACTACAAGTTTCCCAAGCCCTAGATAGATGTAACCACAATCAATAAATGGGCCAAAAAGAATGACCTAAAGAACATCCTCACCCTATGGCTATATTTTTGGAATCAAGTGTTCTCTGACCTCAATGGTAACATCCTAATTAGCTAATTTAGACCTGGAATCAAGATGATCATGACTATAATGAACATATTGTGTGGAAATCCAACCATCACATACATGGACAAACTCTAGTTCCCCTTTGTTTATTTCATGGTTGAGAAAGAACTCACCCCTCCTTTGAGTGAGATGATTAGCACTTGTTTGAGTACGCAATTTTTTATAATTAAGAAGAAATACAAGAACCAATTTTATATGATGGTTTATTTTTTATATGCCCTACTTACCACCACCAAGATCCTTAGCCTTAGAGAATGGTCGTCTAATGAGAAATAAATAGTCTCTCAGTATTATTCAAAGTTGCACATTTTCAAATATAGGGACCATATTCAATTCATTTATGATTATGTTTATTCATCCTTATTTAAGACCATCAAAGGGATGCCAATGATGAGGCTAAAACCTATAATCAAGAAGACTTTTTAGGCCATGAGAGATATATGGTTGTATCCAGATTGCACTATTATCAGGATTAAGGGGACCTAATACATGCCACTCAAGCTACCAATCCATGTGCCTATCAAGCTTGCAGAACAAGAAGTAGCCTAACAAATATGTAATGGGATATATGGTTTATGTAAAACTAAGAGGAAGGTATTGATCCATACCCTACCCATAACCATTAGTAGGATGATGTTTCAACAATGGGATAATATTGAGGCTACCTCTAAACATAGAACTTATTTCAATTTTTAGGTTGATGAGATGAGACAATGGAACCCCTATGGAAGGGTTGAGAAACACTTAAAAATAAAGGGGATCAAAGTAGTTTATGAGCATTAGCCTGGTGCTTATGACCCCATGTACACTATAGCATCTTCATTCACTGAAGTCTTGGGGAGATTGAAGAAACATAACATCAATCTAGAAGCTAAGATGCTTAGAGAACAAAAGGGAAGTGATGATAGGTTGTTGTTAGGGCTGAGGTAGTACTATTTACTTAGCAATGCACTTCCTAGACCTTCTCCAACACAACCAAAAATAGAGACACAAAATTCTAAGGCACAAGTTGAACAAAAGACTGAGGAAAGGAGACCTAATGAGATAACATCATCTTTAGCCTAGCCAGCATAATAAGGGTCACCTATTGAAAAGATTGATATAGTGGCATTAGATCCTGGGGAAATAATCGAAGATGCCCTTACAGTGTTATCAAGTGCCTACCAATCAGATGAGGAAGAATCTCAGGCTAAAGAGTCAAAGGAAGAAAATGGGAAAGAATTAGCTTTGGCTTTAGTTTTAGTGGATACCCTAAAGAGAAAAGTTGAGCTGGTATTAGTTTCAGTAGGAGGCAAGAATCCCAAGTTGACCTTCGCTCATCCTTTGAGTGAGGTCAACCTTTTCAGTGAAGAAAACACAATCTAGGCTCCAACCATTCCTAAATGGTTTATATATGGAAAGCGATAAAAGATTCCTACTATGCACCATCCTAGGGTAATGATGTAGGTAATCGACAAGGTAATTCAAGTGGAACATAGGTAGAAACCCTAGCACTAAAGGTGACTCAATCATTAGTGGGGGTTTAATTTAATCCAGATATTGCCAATTTGGAAAGAGTGATTGAAAGGAAACCCATAGTCAGTGGGGAAGACTTCACCTTACAAAGGGTAGAGCCATTCACAGGTCTAACACTAGTGGTAGATCAAAATATAGGAGAGGATATAATATTTGAAGAAAATATACTTGATGTATCCCCATCTCAATTAGAGCAACTACAAACAATGATAAAAAGCATCTTATAGTAGAATAAGAATTTGAAGGAATAAGCCATCTTGTCAATCCATGAGGACCAGTTCAATAAATTTGAAGACACCATGGTTGATTTATTCAATTCTTTAAAGACAGTCAGGGCCAAGCAAAATGTAGTGAGCAAACAAAGTACTATGGCTACATGCCAAGTTAGCCAATGGTAGGCTACTAGTTATCAAGTAAAAGACTTGATTAAATCATTGACCAAGAATTAAGTCCCAAAATTTAGGATAATCAGCCTAGAGCATTTAAATATGGCTATGGCCATATTAATTGACAAGATCAAGGCCTTGAGAAACTAGTCTAAGCAACTAGAAGACGTTTCCAAAGGCCTCAAACATCAAGAAGACAAGATGTTTCACATATTAGATAGCTTAATCAAGTATCCCACCTTACTTATTTCTTTGAGTCTTATCATAGATGAGGAGTTCAAGCATAGAGCTACTCAGTTTATGCAAGAAATGAGAAACCAAGGGCAAGGCAAAACTGTAGATGATAACAAAAGAATCATGGGCCTACTTTTGTCATTAGAAGATAAAATAGGAGATGTCAAGGGCATCAAGAAAATAATAGAAATAGCTGAGAGGAAGCTTAAGGATCTAAAGTATCAAGAAAAGGATCTTTTCATCAGATGTATTGTGGATCTCTAGATTATCAACAAACAACATTATAGAATGAAAATCTTGTATGGAAATCAGAAGATTGCATCAGCACAGGGATCCCAAAGTTAGTTGGATTAGGAATATTCTATTCTATAGGAACATTGTAATAATTGAAAATAGAATATTCTTTTATAAAGGCATGTGCAACTTGTAAAAGCACATTGCCTATAGGTCAGTCCATTAAGAAAAGTCTAGTATATTCTAGAACATTTACAAAAAGGATAGCTATCCTAACACTTGTACTTTTGTAATTGGATATGATTGACCGGTATACTTCCTTGACATTCTATAAAAGGAGTGTTACCAATTGTAAAGAAGATGGATTTTTTGAGCCAAAACTTGTGCAAAATTTTGAGCAACTAATACAAGCAAGGAATTCTGAAAAGATTGTCCATATTTGTTTGTGGCATTTGTTATTATGATTTCTCTCTCACTTTCTTGGTTTGAATCTCATATTTGAATGGTTTCTATGAATTCTAGATGTGCACCTTTAAATGAAAATTTCCTAATTTGTGTTTATGCTAGATTAGTTGAAGGTTCTTTGGTTTACTTATTTTTGTTTACTCTTCATTTTTACATGTGCTTATGCTATTTTTTTATAGGGGTAAATCTTTAAAGTAAATCTGGCTCTTCTTTGCATTCTTTCAACATTCCTCAAATACTTACTTGATGTGTGATAGGATTTGAGATTATGTTATTTCATATCATACATTGGTTTAATGCATATCCAGATGATGTTTAAACTCTGTCATAATGTATGTAATGAAGATCAGTATTATATTTCTTCTTTGCTCTACCATTTCTTTTGCTCCTTTTCTCACCAATTCACTCTAGCATAATTTTCATTGTAAATATCCATCTTAGATTAGAATTTGATCACAATTCGCTATTCTCAGCTCAAATTGCTTCATTCTTTGCAAAGATAACTATACATCACAATGGCTCCCAAGTACCAACTAATATAAATCTGTGAAATAGTTCATGTGCTTTACCTCTATTTCATCAATAGATAATAGGATTATCACAACTTGCAATAATTTATATATTTGAAATCACAAAGAACAATCCCTTGAATTATGGAATTATTTATTTTTATGCTAAAATCTTGAAATTATATCTGTTTCACTAAACTATGTCAATACATGTATAGAAATTAGAAAAAATAGCTATTTTAGTTGACTTATGCAAATGTATGTTGCTATAATAGTAAAAAATGGAAATTTTTACTTTGTTGAGTATATACTAAAGAAAATGAAAAAGTGCATACTTTGTCATAGATAAAATAAATAGACTATGTGCAAAATGCATTCAATATGACTCCTGAATACTATGTGATTTGAATCAACCATCCTCTGTGATCACATAGCAAGTTGTAATATACTTTCTTTCTTCACTTTCAATTTTCTCTTCAAATATAAATGTTCGTTATGCTTGTTCAGAAAAATCAATCTCCCAACTCTTATCCTTTCAATGAAACCAATAAATAGTAAATGTTTTATGCTTTAGTTTCAATAAATGCTTAAGTTAGATACTTAACTTGCACCCTGGATTAGAAGGCGAGTGTTCAATTCCTCTTGCTCAAACCTAGTGTAACATGGGAATGACCCTAGGCTATGGGTCACCTAATCTTGGGTCAGACCTCTAGGATTTTTTAATGAGGCTAGCCACTCTAATTTTTCATTATAGTTCTCACCTAAGACCCAAATATTAATTCTATTAGGACTCTATCTAGCATGAAAGTTTGAGAAAGATCATGCAGATCAAGATTATCATTGCATGCAATCATGAATGGTTTCATGAATATTCTCGACCTCCTCTTTGCCATTGGGACTCTATAAGGATATAACTCTCATACTTATGCATCTAATAAAGCCATGATCATGTTTGTTCTGGGTAACTGATTTGACTATCATATTTATGCCTTAGTGTGTACTTTACTACAAATCTTGAACATAGATCTATTATAGATTGAAAACTAATTTATTTATTGATTTTCAGATAATCAATGTATCCACTTGGACATATCTATATATTTTAAATAGCTAGTATCCCACACTAATATATGAGGCTCCAAAGACCTATTTTATCTCTATGCCTCATGAAAACTAAGTTATTGTATACGTGGATCTCCTTTGAATAATGGTGAACATAGTCATGAAAAGATATTACAACCCTAGAAAATTGGGTCTAATAATGTTGATCCTAAAATATCTGTTATTGGCCCAACCTAGATCACATCTGGATCTCATCTTTATGTATATTTTCTTGCTTGGGACTTAATCAAATTTACCCTTTTAGATCTACCTGGTGGTCTCCTTGTTTTGACCCTCATTATGGCCATTTGATTATGATTTGGGTTCCCAGACTATGCCATTTATCAATTGTGCATTGATATTTAGGGTCTTGTAGTCAGTCCATCTACTTCCATGCTTGCACCATGTGGTGGCCTTGTGTTTAATCTAGCTCCCTTGAGTTGTATACCTTTAATCTATATCATTATATTTTTGTTACATGACTAAACACATACCATTAATCAGCTTAAGCCCACTGTTGTTATCGGTTACCATGTACTGTTAGATCTCTATATGGGTACTCAAGATCTTGATGTTTGGCACACACATGTCCATCCTAGAGATCCTCCATATTTTTGATGTTAAGTTCATCATCGATCTTGAATCCATGATTAAATACGCTCTATTATATCTACTTGGACCCACTAACTTGTCTTTACCCACTCGTCATTAGATTTGATCTAGGTGATTGAGATTTGAACACTTGTAAGCTTCATGTTTAGTCGGGAACCCTTTGATGATTTTTGAATGCAAATAGGTATTTGATGAGGCCTAACTTTGACATCTACATGAACATCATTGATGTCCATGTGAACATCTAAGGATTTTCAAATCCAAATGGCTACTTATCGGGGTTCAAACTTGATGCTCACGTGAGTGTCTTCATGTGTTGGATCAACCTTGAAACTTGTCTGAATAATTTCCCTACAACAAAAAATTATTCAGACATTCTACATCAAGGATTTTTCTAAAAACAATTCTATCAGACATTTTGTGTTGGAACAATTTCCCTGAAGTAATTTCCATGAACAATTTCCCCAAATAATTTGTCTTTATCAAAACTTTGGTTATAGATATTTTGTCTAAAATTTTTAGGTCTTCGGATAATTTATCATGAACAATCCTTCAGGATTTTTAGCAAAGACATTTTCTTTAGGATTTTTTCAAAGACCTCTATTGTAGACATTTTCTTTGATACACTTTCTCCAAAAGAATTTGTCCTTAACACTTCATCTGAAACACTTTTTCTAAAAGAATCCATCTTTTGACTTTTCATTGATCCTTGAAAGCTCAGATATTTTCTAAGTCCTGTGCAACTTGTTCCATGACCTTGAACCACTCATTCCACCCAGAACACTGCTTAGCTTCCTGTTCCATACTTGACATCCAAAACATGGCATTGCATCTAGACAAATTTTGTATGTGAGTCAAATCTAGCCAACATTTTTGGTGACTCAATTGGGAAGCATGCCTGCTATGCTTGAGAACCTAGGCACTTACATGTCGATGTTTGAACTTGCAATATCAATTTTGATTCACTTGAATCATCATCAAATTCTCCTGGGGCTAATCTTGTTTATTGGTCCTCGGTTCTTGATTTGGACCTATCAAGTTAGGACACTTGTCAGCCTCATACTTATTTTGAGCTCCATTGACCTATTGACCTTTTTCATGATGTTCATCTCCTTTGGTATAAATGAATGTGAGCCATAAATATTTTACCATTTGAAATAGTCATTAGTCTAAGTCTTTTGTCATTTGATGAATCATCTAATAATATTATATATTATATTATTAATTATAATGTTATGACAATCTATCTTATTATTATACTTCATTATTTTATTTATATAATAATAACAAATAATTATATTTTGATAGTATTATTAATATTAATAATATATTATAAATTAAAATAAGTTAACTCAATATTAAAATTTAAATTTGCATATTACAATATACTATATTATATATTAAAATAAACTATATCATGTCATTATAGTATAATAATATTCTTAAATATTTAATTTTAAAGATATCATATTCATATATATATATATATATATATATATATATATATATATATATATATATAATAAATTAAAATAAGTTAACTCAATATTAAAATTTACATTTGCATATTACAATATACTATATTATATATTAAAATAAACTATATCATGTCATTAAAGTATAATCATATTCTTAAATATTTAATTTTATAGTATAAATGAATGTGAGCCATAAATATTTTACCATTTGAAATAGTCGTTAGTCTAAGTCTTTTGTCATTTGATGAATCAACTAATAATATTATTAATTATAATGTTATGACAATCTATCTTATTAGTATACTTCATTATTTTATTTATATAATAATAACAAACAATTATATTTTGATAATACTATTAATATTAATAGTATATTATAAAATAAAATAAGTTAACTCAATATTAAAATTTACATTTGCATATTACAATATATTATATTATATATTAAAATAAACTATATCATGTCATTATAGTATAATAATATTCTTAAATATTTAATTTTAAAGATATATATATATATATATATATGATAATAATACATAGTGATATCATATAACAATATATAATATAATATAATATAATATAATATCTTACAATAATATGATCAATTTTTTCTATTCTGGAATAATATTACTAGCAATAATATTTAAAACAATATGTTTTCTATTCAAATAGCTTTACATGTGTTCTATGCCAAAAGGGCACCTATGAATAACTATTTTTTAAAAAAATGATAATTCTTTATTTTTCAATGTAAAAAAAAATAAATCCTAAAAGATATTAATATAATATTAAAATAATAACATATCCATAACATATAACATAACATTATGACAATAATACAATACATTAATAATATAATATGATATTATATATTTAAAATAAATATTACTTTATTATTTTGTAATAGTTTCTCTACGAAAAAATGAGATGGTCATAACAATCATGTGTTTAGAGCGAGATACAAGTATCAATTTACAATCTCACTTTACACAATGTTATTTTACCAAAAGACAATGCATTTTGAAAATGATATTAATAATTGTAATAATTTTATAGAGAAATATATGATTGCAATGAACTATTAGTTTTCAATGTTCACAAATATATTATTGATGTGTATCGTTGAGATCTTCATCCTTTATTTGGCAAAATAGAACTAGTTTTCATTAACACATGACAATAAGAAGTGCACTAAGCTATATAGAAATAATATAAGCCTTGAACAAAATAAATTATTCATTCAACGACACTTGAAAACTACAAAAAAATAACTTAGTACTGCACGTGCATCAACAAAAACATCCATGCTCTCAAAATGCATGATTGCACGTTGACCACTGATTTTGCCTTTGTTTGAATGCCAACATCTATTTTACAAGGCTCAAATTTGACATCTGTACAACCGTCATTTGATGCCCATGCGTCCATCATTGACATCTGTGCGGCCATCAAATTTGAACTTCAATGGTTGATTTTTTGAGATGTATTTTGATGTTCACATGCCTACCAATAACATCCACATGACCGTCATTGACATCCATGCAAATGCTAGAATTTAAACCCCAGTGGTTTAATTATTGAGATTAATTTTGACGTGCATACGAATGTCAATGACGGCCATGCAACTGTCATTGACATCCACATGACCATCATAATTTGAATCCCAGTGGTTTAATTACCAATCTTTATTTTAACATCTACACGACCGTCATTGACATCCATACAAACTTTAATGATGTCCATGTGACTATCATAATTTGAACGTCAATGGTTCATTAGCATGAGATTTATTTTGATGTTCGTGCCATCGTTAATGATGCATGTGCATCCATCAACAACATCCATGTGATCGTCATAATTTGAACTCCAGTGGTTTAATTGCCACGGGCATTATTTTGACATTTGCACAATCATCAATGACGTCCGTGCAACCATCGATGACACCCACACGACATCCACATGACCTAAAGAAGATCCGACGACATGCCTTTGCTCTAACTCAAGTAATCAATGGTGCATGAGCACAGTTCAAATGATAAAGGTTCTAATATCAACACAAGAATGACATTTGTCACCATCTCAGTGAGCAAATCAAATATCTAACGCAAAGCGTGAGTCAAAAAGTCAAGAGCCTGAGACAAGCGTGCATTCACTGACTGGCATGATCCCAAAACTCGAACATAAGATCCAATGGGGAATGATCAAAGCTTGGGCAAATAACAAAATAAATCAATGGTTCACGCTTAACTCTGGATTCAAAAGATCGACAAAGTGTAATTGATTTGTGCAAGCGAGATCAACGGTCTGAGACCAACATTGACATTTCAAAGAATCACACGAACACTTTTTAAAGGTCCCCAAATAAGTGAAAATATATCACATTAACGCTTAAGAAACAAGTTCTTCTACCCTATAATAAGGCAGGTACTCTAATTGCAATGAAAATCTTGTTTGTATATGCTTTAGTCAAATTATTTGTTTTGCTTGTCCCTATTTTTAAGTTTATTTGGTAGATCTAATTGTTATGTTAGGCTATAATATCATAGATCACTTATGTACCTTAATTTTAATTGTTTGTTCATATAGTAATTATCTTAAAACCACTTTATTTATATGATTTACATATAAAGACATATGGATCAAAGTCTCTTATATATATTTTTATGATAATATTTTATTATATTATATATCGATATTTTATTTTTCATATCTTATACATAATATGTTTAATCTATTTATTTTGAAATATATACTTCACGAAATCATCCCACACCTCAAAATAAAATTATATGATCTATTTATTCTATCTTTAATCCCATTATAATATACAACAATTAAAATATTCTTACAATCTACTTCACTTAATCTCATCGTGAGACACCTATATAAAACTACAATACATAATCCAAACTACAATACAATACTTAATCTAATCATAAAGTTAATTTTAGAGTTTTGCACAACCAGGTGCATTCGTTACTATAATCCCTTCTTTCATTTCAGCAGTTCCTTGATTATATATTTCATTTTAGTCACTGATTTTATTTTTGCTTCCATAAATTTTTCACACGTTTGAAAGGACATGTTTTTTTGAAAAAAAGAGGGAATTGAATTCAGTTCCAGAAAAGGAAAGGTGCCATACACTTCAAATACCTAAAAACGTAAGAGAATAAATAGAGAGAGTTGCACTAAGTAATGGTGATAAGACACCTTTGAATGAAATTTCCATCTAATTGACAGAAAACATTATTAAAAAAAACACTTTCACTAGTGGAGATTAATTTCAAACCGTGTACATTATTTATTCGAGCCATTTACGACAGCCAAATTAATTTAGGTATATATCATAGACTCTTCGTGTGCATCATAGTCAAATGTTGAAGATAAGATCAATAGGCATATATCATTGACTCTTAGAAATGAATATTTATGCCTAATACCTATAATTGAGGTAATGAGGTGAAAATCAATCTTATATATTTAAATATGTGTGTGTATGGGTTGTTTTGATGGGTTCGTTCATTGTGGACAATTGTCAAGTTTTTGTTTAGTTTGTTTATTGTGGATATTAAGTGATATATCATGATTTTTAAAAAAAATTAGAATGTTAATTTTAATTGATATAAATTAAAATGAAAAATATAATGCTTGATGAATAAGATGATGTCAGACTAATAAAATATGAAAAGAGAAGTTTTGATGGAGTCAACAGTGGCTAATGGTTTTGGGGCAGCAATGAATAGTAGTGGTGTGGTAACGAACAATAGTGAAGTGACAACAAAAATGGTGAGGAGCTACAATGAGGTAACGGTTGGAAGGAAGTGGTCAGTGGGTTTCTTGGCAACAGTTGCTAGTAGTCTGTTGGAGCGCATACATCTAGGGAAACATGGTTGGATGGGTGGTGTGGTCAGGAAGGAGTGAAGAATGAAGGTTTTGATGTTAAGGCAGGATGGGAGGAGTGCAGGTTTGTTGATAGTCATAGCCCTGATAGGGGAAGGTTGAAAAAAGTTGTTGAAATAAACTTGGATCAAGGTTTTAAAACTTTAAAGCAACATGCCCTTGATTTCAAGCTTCGAGATGATGGATTAGGGTTAGAGCATTAGTAAAAAGTTAGAGGCTGGTCTATTGAAGGCTTCTCCCTAAAGAATCAAGTTTTAGAGGTTTCAAATAAGGCAACTAGGGCTTCCAAGGTTTTGGTTTATCCCCTATGCATTAATGTTTCAAATCCCTTCCATACTTGGGAATATATTTGCAAAGATCTGATGCTTAAAGTTATACCTGATTTTGAACCTACCCTTATTCCTAGAAGTTAGATTTAGCCAGAAAAGCTTTTTGAAGAGGCTTCAAAGTTGGTGGGGGGTTCAAAGGGTTGTGAAGCAGGAGATTCTTCTCAAAAAAAAATCTGGAAACTATTTTTTTAGGTGATGTCCCCTTGGTTTATTCAAACTGTCCTCGTATTATGGAAATTTTAGATGCAGAGATTTCAAAAATTAGTCTGAAAGGGGAAGCAGATCTCTAATAGGTAAATGTGTAGAGAAGCGTCCTCTTGGGAAATGTTGTTGCAATGGTCTTCTAGAACTTGGCCATATCTACAAGCTCCTTCACTAACAATACTGTCCAATGATTTTTTCTGATTCAGTTTGTATCGATGGAAGATAGAGATTTTATGTGGGAAAATCGCCCTTGGTTTTAGGCAAACATGGAGTGTTGTATGTCCTTGAGCTCCTTTATTATCTTGCTTCTATAGTTATCTCTCAAGCCCCAACTTGGGTTAGATTTTATAATCTTCCCTTAGTTTTGTGAGATCTTGGTCTTTTCAAGCAACTAGTTAGCAAGCTGGGAATTTTTGTGAAAATCGATGATTCCTTGGCAGCTAATCTAATTTTGTCAGGGTGTGTATTTTAATGGATCTTTCCAAACCTATCCATCACTATATTCAGATCTCTTCTTTCCATGAAGTGTGGTCTCAATTTCTCAATTTCTAAGGGTTGCCATTTAGATGCTTTAAATGCAATCATAAGACAACTTCTTGTCCTAAGAATGGTTTTAGAGGATCCCAGGCTATGATTTTATAGAAATTAGTAAGGAAGGCAGGTTGTTCGAATCACAATTTGATCCAGAGACTTCAAATTCTGGGAAATACTTTGACTAAGCAACCTTTTTTAGAATAAATCCAGAAGGTTCAGGAAATAGCAATAGGGAAGTTGGGCAACATTCTTCTCCCTTTTGTAAAAGGAAGTTGTCATGGAGAAACCTGGGCCTATGGATGCTAACAACTCTACTCCTTCAGCAAATCATTCTCTATAGAAGGAAGCCCAAAAAGAGATTGGTGAAGATTGGGATTAAGAAGACGAGGAATTGGTCAATAGAGTGGTTCTATCTTTAGCGCAACAACCTAGTGATCTAAAGACTCCTAATTACGATAAGAAAGGGAAAATAGGTAGGAAAATGCAAGCAAAAACGCTCCAACTTGATGCTATGAACTTCATTAAATGGTGGCACATAATGGATGATGGAATCTTTACTTTCTAGCAAGGACAGATGTTGTTGGTAATAAAAGGTTGATTTACTAATTGTGCTTCTAAGTTTTTTACTGAGTAGTCTCTTATCTTGGCCTTTCAGTGTTTTCATATTTTGAATTTATGGTTAGTTTTCTATGTTTTTAGCTTTGTTTCATCATTTTCCTGTTGAGGTTTTGCAACTATTTCATGTTCAACTTGAACCTCAGTTTAGCATTTTGTTTTTGGTGTTTTCCTTTATTTTTAGTTTAAATCTTCATGGGGACTGGACCCCCAGTTTGTGCCCTAGAACCGGTTATAATTCTGGTCAAAAACTAGTATTAATCTATAAAATAATGAGAAATATAATACATATTATTTAGTGATAATGTGTTTTAACAAATCAGTATTTACAATATTATCATGTTATTAAAGTAAAATTTTGATTTAACTTTTTTTAAAAAGCTTTTCCTGTAATAGAAGGAAGAATATATGGATGAAACGAAATGACAAATGAATGAGTAAATGAGGTATTAATATACAAGAGTGTCCAAACACTAACGAGGAAATAAAAATATGAGAGAGAAATTTAAGACAATTATGTGTACAAATCAATTAGAAAGGAATAAAGTATATTATATCAAAGAGTTTAACCCTACACAAGAACATGACGAAAAGAACTGCATAGGATCAAAAATAAAGTGGAAGGCGAATATATTGATGGCTCAATTAAGAACTAGCTCACATCATCTTAAATATGAGACTAGTATATAGAAAATGCTTTAGGTGGAGTGGGAAATGAGAACATGCATATTTTGTAATAAGGGGGTGGTAGAGACTGAATGACATTTCATCATGGAGTGCACAACATGTAGTGATATTTATATCAAGTACAACAACAACTAGAGAGTAGACATCCTAACCAATTTGTTTGAAGAGGCAAGACTATTCAAAACAAGAAGTTTTTTTTATAAAGATATATTATAGAAGATTCGGCATCAATAAAATATTAAATTTTTTACAAGACTAATGAGACAACACTTATGTCAAGTGATGTGTCAACGCTGAACAACTATGTTACAGATCTTAATCCATATACTACTTAATCTTGTGAAAATTATTAAAATGTGTTATTCAATCATTCATGCTTATCCCCTTGATAAGTCAACTTACATTCAAATAAACTTGTCTCAGATCTTCCCACTCAACCACCCTATACACATATGTTACATATAAAACATAATATTTTTAAATGTATTAATAAAATTTATAATATCATGTATCTTATAAAATAATATATCAATTAATATAATATATATATTATAATATTATATATTTATATAATATAAATATATTATAATATTATATATTTATATAATATAAATATATTATAATTATATAAATATTAGAATAATTATATTATAATATTATATAATATATTTTTTATTTTAATATATTATAATACTAATAATATATATTTGAAATTACTTCTTAGAAACCCTTGCCTTCTCTCTTATGAAATTTGAAGAAATTTGGTTCATTTTGAAGTTTTCATCTTCCCATTTTTGGATGGACTACTCTTTCTCCAGAATGATTGTTTGGAAGGTCCGCACTATGGCAAGCTTTGATTTTTGTTTATTGTTTAAGATATTGTATGATTATGGCATATTCTTAAGGGTATGGGGAAATTGTCTCTTTCCTAATATTAATATTATTTATTTATTATTATTATTTTGATCACATACATGTTCAGAGATAGCTCTTTGAGGCACATCAGATAAAGCATGGGAAAAGAAAAGAAATGACAAATAATATGGTCAGGGGGGTTGATGCTGATATGATCAACAAATATTCTCTTGAAAATGTCTGCAACTTTTTCCATGGGTTGGTTAATGACTTTAAATTGAGGAAACTTCTTAATGCTGGAGTTCTGATCAATAAAAATATCAGAATTATTATAGAGGAAGCTTTGGATTTATGAAAAAGTTTTTGAATTGTAGGAATTAAAGATGAAAAACTTTTGAAGTGGATGGTTATTAATTTGTTTTTGAGCATAATTTTATTTTAAAATAGGAAAAGGTACATTTATTGATTGCATCTTTTAAACAACGAAGGATTTTGGAAAATCAATATTGAAAGTCAATATTTTTAAAATTACTTAATTTATTGAAGTGTAAACAATTCTATAAGCATTAGAAATATTCACATATTTATGAAAACATTAATCAATTAGAATTTTATTTAAAAAAACAAATTTGATATAATTTACATACATATATACATATTACAATTAATATAAATATATAACAAATTGGGATTAAAAACAAAGGTGGCTTCAAGTTATCCAGAAATCTTTATTTGGATATAAATTTCATTTTAATCATTAATCGAAAATAATGAACAACTTAATCAAACTTTCAGAATAAATATGACTGTATTCATGGATGACAAATTTCATGTAACTTCATATTTACATGTTAAGATTTTTGACATTTCAAAAATCATTCATACTTTAAGGTTCTTTAGAGAGATAAGAGAAATATAAGTAGTAAGTCATATCAGATGGCAAAGTAATAACAGTCATCGTAACTTATTTCAGTGTTGCATTTAACACCTACATTAAATTGTAAATATGTGTTTAGTATTAATTATATTTAAGATAATTATAATGTATTGATCATAAAAACATTTTCCATTCATGATATTATAGTCACAAACTTGACAATAGTTTAAAGTAGATCTAATTTCCCACAAAATGTACAACTTAATTCATATTGTGACCCTATATACTCTTTGATTGTTAAATTATTACCTAATATCATATTTTGATCGCACTGAGACCCTTTAAAATTAAGACATGTTATAATATAACCCTAATTTAGTCTACCAATGAATCCACATTGTGGATAAAGTGACCCTATGAATTCAATATTTGACACCATGTACCATGCATTATTTCGTGACCATGTTCCTTGTGAGCAAGAACCACATGCTCTCAAATTTTGATCGCAATTTTATTCATCATATATGGGTTTTATTAATCAAGGCCACTTTATTCATTTTGTATGACAAAACAAGTGGACCCATAAAAAGTATAATGCAAAATGGAAGATATCAACATATCTACAAAGAGAGTTGAGACCAAATTACAATGTTTGTGAACCTATGTTCAATTCGTAATTGTTGTGTGGAGCATTATAAGTGATCACTATATATTAATATATTATTATAAATAATTTATATATAATAATAATAACAATATTAATTATATATAATATATTATATACTTATATGTATATTTATATATATATATATATATATATATATATATATATATATATATATATATATTTTGTATTTTTGTTTTTTATTATTTTGTTATTGTTCAAATTCATTATAAAATAAAATATTTTTGTTGTACAACTTATTATCATGTTATATGAAGAAACATACGATTTTATTTTTCACCATCATTTTTATCAGAAATATAAGATTATTGTTGCTTAATCCTTCATGTACAAAAAGTGAGACATGGTCAATGGTCAACGATCATGAGTCATGTCAACATACACATTCTATCAATTTCAATGTATATCATATCATTTATTATCATAGCATTACACCAAAAAAGAAGATTATTGTTATTTAATCGTTCATGTATAAAAGATGAAACAAGTTCAACGACCATGGATCATATCAATATATACATTCTATTAATTTCAATATACATCATATCATTTATTATCACATCATTATTTTTTAATTTAAATACGATTTTTCTCAATATATTCATCACCCATAATTAACTTATTCAATGTACCATTATATAAAATGCTAATATAATATTATTTATATATAATATATTATCATATCAAATATCAACTTTACTTCAAATATTAATCATATCCACTACCTATCATTGCATACGTCATAATCACATGTTGAAGTTAGGAGTCAGGACAAATGACTATAGCACATGATCCAAGCTATCTAGTCAGGGCCCTTTTTAGCCCGAAATGTTCTCAAGAAATCTATCATAGTCAAATGTCATTTGCTATGATAGATGTGAAGAAAAGCTTGCCATTGGAAAAGACCAATACATATTTTTTTGGGTTTTTTTAATTTTCAAAATGTTTAAGGATATTGCTTAGTAAAAATTTTGATCACATATATTGTATTAAAAAAAATAGATTTTTTTTGTATTGATAAAATGTGAATTACATAGATAATTCAATGCTCATAAGAGTGCTCGAAAGAGAGAAACAACTGACAGTATTAAAAAAATTACAATGCTGGTAGCAACCATAGATAATAATCTAAAACATGATACAAAAAACATTACAACAACAGTCATATGAAATACTTGTCAACCATCATACAATAAATACATAAACTCTTGAACAACATTGATCTTCTTGTCATGTAACAACTGGTAGACTTGAGATTTAATATGTTGAATCTAAAGAGCCATCGCTTTGTGCTTCTTAGATTTCCCCTGACATTGAGAGAAATAAGAAGCAAGGCAAAAGAATATATTAGAGTAAAGTCAAAGAATTACAAACTCTTGATGATCATAATGATAAAAAATTGCTTTGCATTTGTTCTTCCAGAGGTGCATCAAAATAACATGTCTAACACTATCAACAATAGCATTATCCTATAGACCATCCCCAAGAAGAGCCTCTTTCCATTTAGGCTTATGGCAAAAAATAACAAGTAAATCACAAAAACTAAATTCCATTATTTTCTCACATGCAGACATCCCTAAAAAATATACCTCATATTTTCATATTGATGACAAAACAGATGGTTAACAGCTTGGATCATAATACATTTTAACTTGTCCTCAATAGGGAGTTCAAAATGTAGTATTTTCCATGCCATCAACTATGCATCTGAATCAACTTTTGATTTCCAGAATTGAGCTGTAAGTTTTGTCCAATATTTTTCATTGAGTTTGTAATGCCATTTATTATCCAAACAAACTTTTAAAGGTACTTTAGGAAGCAGCTGTAAGTAAATCTTCTATAAAGGATAAAAAAGGAAAGGAAAAGAAGCTAGCCACACCCAATCTTTGAAAAAATTACATTGAACAGGAGTTCAAAACTTCATAGATAATTTTGGAGGTACCAAAAATTGAAGAAATATCAAATATGATTTATATTTATTGTTTAAACCAAAGTGGGTTTTAATAGACTACCATGGTAACTAGTTTAAAGTAGCAAATTCCCAAAAATATCCAAAACAAAAAATTCCTTTTTTGAAAAGAAAATAAGATTATTTAGGATAGCTTAATGCAAGGGGTTGAATGTGATAATGAACATTTTTGTTCCACCAAATAGAAGTGGAGAAGTTGAACCCATGTTGCAAAGAGTCATGCCTCCATATTAAAAAATGCCATATATATTGCCAAGATTTCCAAATAGATTGTAAGGGTGGTGAAGCTTTCACAGAGAATAATGAAGCATGAAGAATTTTGTCCAACCACCCTACTGATTTCCATTTGCCTTTTATTGTAGCTAAAATGATTCTATTCCATATAAGGATTTTCCATGGTTCATCACCTTTGATAGCTCTAACAATCCATTTGGATGCTAGACAAACCCCTTGGGTTTTGGATCTATTAACCCCAAACCACCTTTATATTTAGGTTGAATACGATGAGTCTACGAAGTGAATATAAAACCAAAATTACCATGCCATTTATCCTAGAGAAATTGTTGAATAATTTGAATTAGGTCCTCATAACCTTTTTTTGAAGGCATCCAACAAGATGAACAATAAACATGTGTGATAAGAAAAATTTTGTTAGCTACTTGGATCTTACCTACCAAAGAGAGAAATTTAGTTTCCCAACTAAATAATTTATTCTTCGCCCTGTGTAGGTACCAATTCCACATGTCAAAGATAGAAACTACAAGACCGAAGGGAATCCCAAGATACCTTGTAATCTCACCATGTTTCAATTATTTCCATTCATGAGGTATCCATTTTGAAATAAGCCATAATTGGATCAACAATAAATTTGTTTTATCATGGGCAAGTTTAGACCCAGAAACTGAACAATACACATCTAAAATCGCCATCATGTTATTAATGTCTTTTTTAGAATTTTGAAGGAATAATAAGTTGTCATTAGCATAATGTGAATTGATTACAACATCATTATGAGGGATAGAAATTCCTGAGATGAAATTCTTTTGATTGGCATAATGAAGTAGATAACCCAAAGCATCAGCTATAATGACATAAAGGAAAGGAGTTAAAAGGCATCCTTGACGAATGGATCTTTGCAAGGGAAAATATTTTGTCATCTTATTGTTAATAATAATCCAATCAATATCATGTTGAAATAACATTTGGACATGAGCTCGAATTTGAGGCCCAAATCCTAACCATTGTAACATTTTAAGAATGAAACTCCAACATATACATTTGTAAGCTTTATCAAAATCAAGTTTGATTAAGATAATATTTTTTCCTATTTGTTGAGCTCATTCACATGTTTCCCAAGTAAGAATAAGATTATCAAGGATATATCTTCCTGCAAGAAACCTAGCTTGTTCAGGTCTTACAATTTCTTTCACCACTAGTTTGATCCTCATAGCCAAAGCTTTTGCAATGAATTTATAAGAAGTATTAAGTAAAGTTATAGCACACCAACTAGATATAGTGTCTTCCTTTTTCCCTTTAGGAAGGAGTTTAATTATGCCCCCATTAATGATTGGTCATAAATATCTTGTCTTAAACGCCTCTAGGTAAAGACAATAAAAATCTTCCTTAATAATATGCCACATAACCTGATAGAATTCCATAGGAAGCCCATCATAACCTGGAATTTTGTAAGGAACCATAGCAAAAAGGGTTTTTTCCAGTTCTTCTAAGGAAAGAATTCAATCCAAAAAATGACTATATTCAATATTTATTTTGTTAGGAATACACTCCATAACAATATCTTCAAGAGCTTGTTGATTGTCCTTCCATTGGTCATCCTTAAAGAGATCCTCATAAAACCTTTTAAATAAAATGTATATTTCACAAGGTTGAGATTGAAGTACATCAAATTCATCCTTGATAGCACCAATTATTTCCTTGTGTTTGTAATTAAGGTAGTTAAAAAAGTATTTAGTACCCTTGTTACCTTCTTTAAACCAATATAGTCTGGATCTAATTTTAGCCCCTTGAGCTTCTGTAGCAGCAATGGAGGTTTGAAGTCTAATATTGTTAGGATCAACATTAAGTAATTTTCTATCATGAACAGGTTTCCCTTGGAGAGATTTCTCCCTTCGTTTATGTTGCCAAGCCTTTTGTTTACCAAATGAGTGAAGAAAAATGGTACATTGAGAAATGGTTGTACAACATCAATCAATCCAAGAATATCCTTCCTTTAGTTTGGGTATAGCAGTCTAAATTCCTTCAAGGGCATCAAGACAAATAGGGTTCTTTAAGTGGGATATATTGAGTTTTAAAGGGAGGGAATTATCAATACTAGACTTTTGAGATGTGGAAATGCTACAAAAAAATGGGTAATGATATGAAAGAGTGGTGGAATAGTCCACTTGAACATAGACAACTTCTGAATCATGGACCAGTGGTAACATAGGAGAAAGATAAAACCTATCTAGCGTACTCAATTTTTTGTCATCACCCATCCTATGATCGAACCAAGTAAACCAATTTGTGGCATGGCTGGTGAATTTATCATGAATGGGGTCAACAACACCCACAGTGTTTTGACATAATAACCAGCTATCAAATTATTTTTTGTTAAGTTTGTATTGGTTAGGCTAGCTTTGGTCTTGATGATGTTCCACCATGTTAAAATCATCGCATATGATCGAATCCACAGTAGGTAAATTATTGGATAACTAATCCCAAAATTTAGCTCACTCTTTATTAAAGTTTGGGGCATAAATAGAGCAGAATCTGATAAGCTATCCATTGATAATAGTGAGGGCCCAAACACAACTATGTGAAGGATCTTCACCCTTATCAATAATATTATTAGAGATCTATTGTGAATATCCAATAATAACTCCACTACTACCATCTATATGGGATGTGTGAAAAAATATAGCCTCTTTCCAAACATTTTGTAAGGACATATCAAGTCTAATATTACTGAGTTTGACTTCTTGTAAGAATAAAACATCAAGCTTCCATTTCAAAACCATCTCCTTTACTTTAAATTTGTGATGAGGGAGTGAAATTTCTCTTACATTCCAAGAGAGTAAGTTATAATTCATGTTGAATGGTAGAGGAGTCATCATCCTAAGTTAGCACATTGAAGTTGTTAGCAAGAATAATGTCATGATCCTTGGATTGTTGCTCATTAGGGGTAGAAGGAAGAGATCTAGATCTATGGCGATAACAAGGAGGAGGAGAGGGGGAATCACAAGCATGTGGTTGAGGAGAGGAATGTCGAGGAGTAGGGGTGGATTCTCGGATGGAAGGTAAGGGAGAAGAGGGAGGGGGAGAGAACAAATGATCCTAGGGTGAAGAATGAGAGATAGTGGGAGAAAAAGAGCTAGAGGGCTCTTTCCTCTTTCTAACCATTCTCCACCCATCAGACATGACCACATCTTTAAAAAAGGGGGTAGACTCTACAGGGTTAGGGTTAGGAGTAGGCGACAAGTGAGGGGTAGATTGGGGGATGGAAGGAAGAGAAGGTTGGTTGTGAGAAGAAACATGACCATTAGATGGAGAGGGATTTAGGGGTGGCTATGTGGATTTAACCTTCCTAATAAGACTCTCACAAATCAAATGGTCTTCTTTACAACAATAAAAACATGCATTTGGATTATTCAAATAGACAACAAGCTGATTCAATTCAAAACCTGGACTAGTAAGTTTGATGTTCTCAGGCAATGGTCTATTCAAATCTATTTCCACACAAACTCTCAGGGGGACCCTTAGGCTTGAAAACTTATCAAAGTTATGCTTACACCAAATAACTCTACCCAACTGGACAACAATGTCTTTACAAAATGGTTGAAAAGCCAAATTAAGGTAAGGTAACTCAATCCACATAGGGTAATGAGAGTGAGATGACCCTTTAGGGTGGGAATTAAAGCTCCAAGCTTGAAGGTAACAAACTTGCCCACAAATAGCCCAACTGCCATATTGCACAACAACTTGAGCATGATCTATAGATTTAAACATGTAAGAGACATACCCATTTCCAACGCTTCTTAATGCCTCAATTTCCCATCCTCTATTTTCCCAATTCATATGATTGCTTCACTAGGGATTCATCTTAAAAAGAACATAATAACAGTTCTATTTTGACATTCAACACTAGAATCAATAACATCATCAAGAAGTTGTATTTCTAAGGTTTTACCCGAATCCAAGTGAGAGATCTCTTCAGGGTTTAGAATGTCTGACAACGGTTGTTCCATGGACGCATCTTCAGGGTTTTCTTTAGCAGTTGAGTCATTTTCTTTTGCAGCCTCTAGGTCAGGGATGTTCCCAACCTGTCTGGGTGTCATTTTAATCTGCATTCCTCTGCTAAATCTAGCACTAGGGTTTTAGGATGTTCTCCCATTCGCTCAGGGCACACTTTGCTTCGTTCTTCCAGATGCTTCTTCCTGCAATTGCTTTAAAAAAAGAGTTGATAATTTTTTATCTTTTAAATAGAGTTGATAACTTTTTATCTTTTTAATACAAGACTAAATGTGTCATAATTCTTTGTCACATATAAGTCCTTCGTACATGTAATAAAAAATAGGAGGCAAACACGTTCGAGGGTTCCCTGGCCCTGTTCGTATTGGGTATAGCAATAGGGCTCGTTGCTGCCTAGGTCAACCTTGTCCTCCCTTTCTTGCATGATTTTCAATGTTAAAACACAATTGTCCATGCCTCGAGCCATCAAATAATTTATTTTATCTCCTTTCTATTAATCTTCCTCTTACCACATCACACAAGAAATATTAAAATAAGATAAAAAAATATATACAATAGAGATAGAAGATTCAAAACTTAACATTCATGTCCACCTTATGGAAGTGAAAAGCTCGCTGACATTAATTTTAAGTACACTTTAGCAAACAAAACATAAGAGTCTCATGTAGAAATATTTGTCCCATTACTATTGAATGAGATACATGAGAATTGAATCTTAGTAATATGTGTGAAGTTGATATATTTAGAGATACAAATAGTTGAACAAAACATTCCGTACACGTGTGGAATAGGCATGATCCACGGTATCGTCACCACTACCACTGCGTAAATATTGGAGGTTGCATGCACATTCCCACGTACATTCATCAGTGCCCTCTTTTTTTATCTCTCCCATTCCACATAATTCTCGGTGGTCGGCATTAAGTTGTGTACCAACTTACCAAGTGCCAACTTCAAACGAATTATGAATTAAAAAAGCACATCAAACTTTTGTCATGTTTTTGTTTTGTTTTTTTAAGGGGGTAAAGTTATGTACTTTTGTCATGTTTTTGTTTTGTTTTTTAAAGGGGTAAAGTTATGTTCAGTTAGTGTTGTCGATTTCACATAATGAGACATGAATTTTTTCCCATAAAGACTAGCACTCCTTTTACGTAGTATATTCATGTCATTTCATTTTAAGTCATGGGACATTCTTGGCTTCCAATATACATTAATTTTTAAATTAAATTAAATAATCAAAATTATTGAGTTAGAGTAGGTTCGGGAGTGAATTGTTTATAGACCATAGTTACCGATAACATATTTTAAATATGATTAATTATAATTAAACATTATATATGACATAAAATATTTTTTTCAAATTTAAAAAATACATTTTATTAAAGTCAAATTTAGTTAAAATCAAAGTAATCGAAAAAAAATTCGTTCTTGATTTGACCTTAAAAGATATTGGCAAAATTTTATGAGTGAAAGAGGTTTTACAAAAGACCCGTACAATCACCAAGTTCATATACAAGCACATAAAGGTGTTCATTATGATACACACATTCACAAATGATGAGGAGCTTCTTCAATTGAAAGTGACAAGATTTGTAACCCATTTCTTTGTGTTGCACTCTTTAGCAACAACAAATAAATTTGAAACAAATAGTCATTTCAACTTAATGGATGGAATCTTCTTTTGCAGAACATATGGAGAGCGGAATGGTTGTTGATTATAATTTTTTAGTCTTTTTGAGAAAAGACAAAGTAAATTGTGTTATTATTTTGGCCTTTTGTTCGAGTTTTGAGACTCGTCAATGGGAATAAATACTCATGGGTTATTTGTGTGAGGTAATGGATAGGGTCAAATAAGCCATTAGGAGTATATTGGAGAATACCATGGCCAAGTGCATATCATTATGGGAGATAGTTGATAAAAGATGGGATCGACAAATGCATTCTCCCTTCCATGTAACTAGATATTTCTTGAATCCAATGTTATTCTTTGGCATCTCATTTTGATACGACGTGGAGGTCTCAAAGGGCCTATTTAAGTGCATGGAGAGAATATTTATTAATCAAGAGGAGTTGGAGGCAGTTATAGGAATGTTGTCGATATACAAGCAAGCAAATGATTTCTTCTCCGATAAATTAGCCATCATAGGGAGGGAGCCCTGCAAACCAAATAAACATTTTTTCTACATACATACGATGAAAGGTTAAGTTTTAATTGAATTGTGCATGTTACAACACTGAGAATTTTTTTTCCCAACACAATACTAGAATTTATTTGACAAAGAAACCAAACACATTCGATGGATGGTAATATGCCTTTTGAGTCAACAACGTAGTTCATTTACTTGTGAGCATAATTAGAGTGTGTTCAAGCATATACATTCCAAAAAATGCAATCTACTCACTTAAGAATGAATAAATGATTTATTGTTTGTCCACCACAATCTTCACTTGAAGATGAAAAAATCTCAAATTTAAGAAATGTTGCATTTTTTAATACTCAATTCATATGGAAAGTTAATTTATTTTATTGTAAAATATTATTCGTCAAAGTCATTAGTATATGCATTCTATTTGATAATGTTAGGTAACATCAAGGAAGATCAATGGATGGACCTTGATGAGTTCGATCTAAAATCTGAATGGCTCAAAAATAACGATGACCCTATTTTTGACGATTATGAGTTTGACATAATTGCTAATGCAAGGTACAACATCGAGGTCCTCTCTCAAATCAGAAGAAGTTTTAACCTTGGAGGTTCAAGATCCGGCCCTGTTGATCCTTAGTCTACTTTGCTGCCATTGACTCCCTCCCCTTTTTGTTTCTTTGTAAATGGAAATAGTATGCATTTTGAAATGCAAATATAATGGAATTTAAATAGTATAGAAATCAATGAAAGAAAATAATTCGTTAATTTTGATGGCATACAATCTCATTTATCTTATTCTCATAATCTGTATTTATTCTTTATGCAATTGAAATGCTTAATATGTACCTCTTTTTACCACTTTTTTTTGGCCATTTTATTTTTTTTCAATTAATCACAATTTTTTAAAAGCACTTTAAAAAAATAATTGTTTTCCCAAACATTTTTTATATAATATACAGTTATATGAGTATAATAATTTCTCGAAATAGATTCTCACTCTTAAACAAATCAAATTTATAAACAATACTTAATAAATTTATATATATTAAAAAAACAAACATCAAAATATTAAACATATATTCACTATAATTCTTTGGAATTTTATAGTCTACTCTCTGCCCAAATGTATCTAGTAAGGAAATAAATGCAAATACGTGCGAACAAACACACGTTCACGTCACATACAAACCAATGATCAGTAATAATAAGTACCCCACTTACAAAAACATCACAATAATGACACGAAATTAACTTGCACATCACAAACGGACAAAAACCCCGTTAATAACTGTCTGTCTTCCTCATTTCATATATAGTATTAAAAACAGTGGATCCTCTGTATACGAGCCACGCATATCAGATGGTCCGTCCTGCATAACACCCATGACGACTTATAGTTTTCTTTCTGCAAATAAAGAAATAAATAGATTTGAATAGTTGATTTTTTTTGGATTGAAATTATATGTATTATATTAATTTAACATGTTTCGAATCACCATCATAAAAATATCATCACAGATTTTTCATAATTCAATAATTAAATATATAATCGCTAGCTTACCACCACCTGAAACATTGGCTGTGTCCCACTTCTGTCATCCCTTTCTCACCACTTCAATGGCCACCAAATTCAGGTCTTTCAGAGCATTTTCTAGAGTAACCATCCATGAACAACAGAATTTAAACTAAATTATAAATCAGAAAATTAACATTGGGATGCATTAGAATAATTGGGAAAACAATTCAGATTAATTTTCCCTGAGAACGCTAAACAAGCCCAGAATTTTGCCTGGTTAAGACACAATAAACAAGCCCAGGTGTCACGTTAGCCGATCCCGTCCATCGTATAAAAAATACTCAACCACAAAGGGTGAGGCAGCTCACTGGTAGGGCTGCTCAATATGAAAATCCAGGCAAAAATAAATTATCAGTCTCATGATCAAGTTTTAGCTGGCCCATGAAAAATAATTTGTCAAAGCTAGAGGGTTATTCTTATTCTTATTCTTGACTTCTCATTATTTTTTGACAATGGATTCATATTTTTTTGAGCCTCTCAACACCTCCAATTACATTATTTAGAAGATCAAAATGGATATACACTTACAACTTAAAGGGATGTGGATAATGGCGTGTGGCGACAAGGCTCTTTATTTGATTAGACTCCATTTTTCAAAGCGTGGTCATGAAAAAACAATTTGACTAAGCCTTACCATGATCAAACTGGCTGACCTGCAGTGCCTGGCCATGAACCAACAGTTTGACTAAACCTTATTATGACTAAGTTGATCAACCCACTGAGCCTGGCCATGAACAAATAGTTTGGCTGAACTTGATCATGACCAAGTTGATTGACCTACTGACCCTGACCATGAACAAACAGTCTGGTTAAACTTTACCATGATTATGCTGGCTGACCTGTAGAGCCTGGCCATGAACAAACAGTTTGGTTGAGACTTACCATGATCAAGCCGGTGGATGGACAAAACCTGATCACAGGTGTTAAATTTGACGTTGGTTTAGGCGTTTTTAACCATTTTAAATGTAAAATATAGGGGATTTTTTTTTTGAAATGTATCGAGTGACAGGGAAATTTTATTAAAGACTGTCATTATGACGTCTAAGTTTTAAAAACAGCGGTTTTATATGATAGGGTCTAGGGAACCTGCTACTGATAGTGACTGCTACGCCTACAAGCTTACAACCTACAGGGTACACCTTATGAGTCGCGCAGGCACTCCATTTCTTCAACGCAGGTCGCAGACTGCAGTCCAAATTAAATTCTTCCAGAGTCCAAGATACAGACCGCCGCTAGGAGGATACAAAGAAATCATGAACAGTTGAGAACTTCTCAATCTCATTAATGTTCTATCCTCCCAACTTCAAATCCCAGTCTTCAAAGCATCATAAGACCGCATCATGCATGTAGTACCGTTCGGCGTTCACACAATAATATAGAAAGTTCAAAGGCGAGAAGCAGTCCTCACAATTTTCTTGGGAGCTCTCAAAAGATTTCGCTGAGGTGAGCGTGCATCATGCAGTCATATCACCTGCAGGCGGCCATGAATCGTAAATTATAATCCTCCAGAGTCCAGGGCCCAGGCTAAGAGTCCCCCATGCCACAGGTCCCCACCGACTCCTCAGTCCCCTATAAGGCTGTAACTATAATAATACCATAATACCACGGTCCATAATACCAATATACAGTTGAAGAATTGCAAAGGGTGAATGGCGCTGCTGCTGTCGGCGCAATAGCGTGTTCAGGAGGAGGAAGACAAACCCTTTCCTTACGAAAAGCGCCCTCGCTTTCCTGCATTCGCAGCAGCCAGCATAAGTATGTTGCTTTTACTTTTTATATTTAACGTTTGTATTGAAGAAAGACAAATGCGTGCATTTGCGTTGAAAATGTTTTATTTTCAACAGATTTGGCCACTATTCGTAGCCTTTAATGCAGACGATATGAATTGCAGTCAATTTATTTTGAAATGCATTATTCTAAAAGTATGTATGTCTTGTGCAAAGCAATTTGTATGAATGTGGAAAGCCATCCCTGCAGTTGAAGAAGAATTTGCATTGATGACCAGTGGTAGTAGAATTGTACTATATTTTTTTCTTTTGCATTTCAGGGTAGACACTTTCAAAAGTACCCTATCTTTAATACTCCACAAACTTTAGTTGGTTTCTATACAAAATTATGAAAGTCAAAAATAAAAAATGAACGTCACATGCAAGATAACATTAGTTTGAAAACAGTCACAAAAAAAATTCTTGACGGATAAGGGTGACCGTCAAATTTAACCCTTGCCTGATCATGAACAAATTAACATTAAAATGTATTAAAAATATCTGAAAATCTCAAAAAATCTTCAATATCAGAGCGTACTCACTATTCCCTTAAACATATTCGTACGAACTTTCCAAGCAACAAGTAATGCTACCTAAGCCCACTCAGGGCTATTCAGATTCTAACCCAAAAAAAACTGTCACATTTCAATATAATCAACAAATCAAATAATGCCAAGTTAAGAAAAAATGGGAACCATGTGCGCCAACAGGGTGCAAATGCTCAGTGATGTCATGAAAACAGAGCTTCGAAGTTCGCATTTTTATTTCATGGCTGATGAAATCCGCCCCGACTAGTATTGGATATTATCTTGATTACAGGTTTTTTTTCAATCTGAGAAAGAAGCAAGGAAAATCAACGGAAACTTACTTATCTGGGTCCCCGTTATATTTGAATCGTGCTGGAATTTGAGCCTGGTTCTGGACAGGATAAAAACGTTTTGTATTCCAGTCATGGTTTCCTTCAGTCTACTGATTTGTGCTCCCTGTGATTGAGGGTCTGAAATGCCCTCAACATCGGAAGTAGTTGTCTGCATATTGATCTAAACTTTGGTTGATTCAGATAATTTCTACCGCTATAATAAGAAATGCTAGTGAGCAATCCCAATTTGGCGCTCTGGTTTCTAGAGCTTTGGAGGATGCGAATACAAGAAGTAATCCAAGAGATGAGATTGGCCTTGTGAAGACTCCCCTTATTAAGAAGAATGCAGAAAGTTAATTGGAAAATATTGGTCCCGATGACAACTTTCTTATTGTTCAAGTTGTCATTGTGGGTATCACTGGTCTGGTTTCTGGAGTACCTTTTCAGTGATTTGGAGAAGTCTTGGTTTCTATCTTAAGTTTTCGTCATTATAAATTTTGTTATAATGATTTTGGTTTAGTTCTTGGAATTTATTCTATTTCTTGGTAGCCATGGCTTTTGGATATAGGGTTTTCTAACTTTTCGGTTGTGGTTCTTTGGTAGTGCCTCTCTCGTATACTCTAAAACTGCTCTCAGATGTGAAACCTCTGCACTTTAATTTTCTTGGTCTTCTCTCTTGTAATTACCCTGTTGACTTTGTGATCGCTTAACTTTTTGATTTTTTAACTTTCCGTTCATCTCTTCCAATTTTTTTAAAAGCTTTTTTGTCTTCTTCTTAATCTAATCTACTAACCTTTATTCTTATTTTTTTAATCTCAAAAAAATTATCTTTCAAATATTAATACAATATTTGAAATATAATTTATAATAAACAAAATGTTAAAAACAATACATATTTTTATCACAAGTCTCATCCATGTTGACAAACCAAGGCCCCAAAGTCTCGTTCTTAATGACAAAATAAAAAGGTGCACATTTTTATAGATTAAATTTCCCTGACGCTGAGTAGGTTGATTAGGACTGCAACATGCACACACATTTCCACGCAAATTCATCCATGCAAATGCATCCAATTATCAACTTCCAACAAATTACGAATAAATATATCATATCAATATTCAACGATTGGAAGTTACATTCCCTCATATATGTCCATTTTACATAATGAAAAAGTATTCACCAATAATAATAAGATACATGTCAATTTAACATAATATAAATATTAAATTTTTCGAAGATATCGATTTTTTTTCATAAATCTAAATTTGACATTTTATTTTAATAAAAAATAAGCACTTTTGAATCGGAGTTTTGAATCTGGAAGAGAGGTTTTTGACAAGGCTTACAACCTAATATAAAGATCACCCAAACTAATAAATTGTTCTTTAAAGGGAGTATGAGAAACACCAAACTAAAAACAAAAATAAAAAAATAGCATAAGCATAATAAAAACACAATTAGAATATAACCAAAATCTAGCGATTTAAAAGATCACCTAACCAAAGCACCACAACCACCAACATAGCAAAAGTGTTGAATCAACCAGTGACTTGGGCTAATCTTCTACTTTGACGAGAGAAAAGGTCATCCATTGTCCATTGCATTTCATCCTTCACCATTTCTTCAGCATTGAAACACAAACACTTAGCCTCAAATCTTTGACCTTTCCTTTTAACCGAAGAAAATAGAGTAGTAGAAGAATGCACCCGCGTAGCACAAGAAGAAGAAGCTTCTTTATCCATCAAAGCGAGAGGGGGAGGATCCAAAATAGGAGCAAGAGCAGGGCTCAGAGGGACCTCCCTAGACAGGGAAGAGAGGGCCCTAGGCATTTCAAGAGGAGTAGCCTTACAAGGAAAGATAAAACACCCATGATTATGCCAGTAGAACTCCTAGTTCAGCACACCATCCTTTTTCCTCCAAACATATCTCGAATGAAGAGCAGAACACTAAAGGTGCTTACAAGAACACTCCTTCGCCTAGTGGCCTATGAGATTTTAGCAAAAACAACGGAAAGGAAGCCCTTCAAAATTGAGATACTGAAACTAGGAATCATGACTTGAGCACAACTTAACTGAGTGAGTGAGAGGCTTGGAGATATCAACAATCGCACACAATCTCACAAAACTTCTACCCAAAAAGTGATTGTCCAATTTTTTAAAGGATCCCACACCACTGATCACATATTTAATATTATCCTCCTTCCTCAAAATAGGAGGGAGATTGTAAATCCTGATCCAAAAAGGAACATCTGTAATTATTCTAGAGGTTAAGTCAAAAAAAAGCAACTAGGGGCAAAAAAAAACACCACAATTTTTCGAAGAACCAAAAACCCAAAGATCGAACCATCCCCTAATCAACCATGCTCTCAAATATAACTTGGAAGAATCCACAACCAAGCATGAATAAATTAGGAGTAACAATAAAATCCAAGCTGAATGGGCCCACTTTACAAGCTTAGGGAGAGACACAGAAGCTCTGATGCATTTACCAAAAAGGCTTTTGCATCTGACATCAGAATCCAAGTCATTAAGAACCTGGTTTGAGAAAACAACCTTGGGGATATCTGCGGAAGAAGTTATCGAGACATCTCCAATCAAAAAAGATAGAGGTGGAGGTCCTTTGGAAGAGGAAACAGGAACACCCGCATCCACACCAAGCAGGCAAGGAGGATCGCCATTCGACACAAAAGTTAAACAAGACTTGCAAAAACTATTGCATTCATGAAAAGGATTACCTGCATTTCTGCAATCAACGAAGATCCACATAACAGAGACAGCAGGGGAAGTCTTGGATGAAGAGCAAGGCAAAGGGGAAGGGTCTATGGCTTCAAAAACTAAAAGCGCATCACTAAGAGGGGGCACGACCAAAGCATCCACCTTCAATACATCCTTACCAGAAGACTTTGTGCCTACCCTTATGTTGACCTTACCCGACAGAGGATGAAGCTCAGTCTCTCGAAGAGGAGGGTGCGCGGCGAGAGCAGAGGGCACATTCTTGAGACCTATACCAGAGATGAATCCGAAACTCTTCGAAGCAGTAGAAGAAAGAAAACCCTTATGAAGCCCAAAAACACCACCAGGAGAAGAGACAAGAGCCGTAAAAGCCTTATTATAGGGAACTAAGGAAGAGATTTGCAAACTAGAAACAAGAGTAGCCAAGGGCAACTTCTCCAAATCAAACACCAAATCAAAGTCACCCTTCAAATCAGAGAAGAAACCTGAAGCCCTCAATCCTGCAAAATTTTGAAAATGGCTGTTGGAAGAGCAGTCCAGGGTTTTCAGTTTGAATTTCTTTTTCCCCCGCATGGAAAGCTCCATTTGACATTTTTTTAACTATAATCACGTAATTTGTTTTTCTCAGCCATTATTACCTACAGTGGACATTAATATTTAAATTAAATTACATTAAATAATCCAAATTATTAGGCTGGGTATTTAATTGGGAATTAAATTGTTTAGGTTTTAGAGAGCGGTGCAAATTAGGAGTGAGCATCTTGAAGTTAATTAACATGCAAAAATATTTTGACTGATATTAATCTAAAAATTAAATTTTAATTTATTTGTTTAATTTTTTTCAAAATCTTTTTGTATATTTATTAATGTATTAAAAATAATTTGTAAAATATATAAAACAGTTTTTAAAAAATTTAAACAAATAAATTAAAATTAATTTTTGTTCATAATAATCAAAATAATTTTACTTATTCACTTACAAATTGATTGTCTTTAATTTTTTTTTAATAAATTTTAGACTATTTATTATAGTCAATAATTTAAAGAGGTTGTAATCTATAAATATTTACGGTGTAAAAAATCAATTAATTTTTATAGTACCTTTCATTTAATTAATTTAATATACTAAATATATGAGATAAAACACTATTATTTATTTAAATGAATAATAATTTTTATTTAAAAATGTTTTAAAGTTTTAAACATTAATAAAATAAAATAATAATTTATATAAATTATTTTTATATATAATATTTTTAATTAGAAAATAAGCGCAATATAAGTACACTTAAATTTTATATAAAAGATTTTTAAATATTAAAATAAATGAAACAAAAGTACCCCTGAATGCTTTGGCATGGTACTTTGGCAAAAAGCATCATACTTTGGCATGATTAATATTTAAATGTTAAAGTTAGTATTTCCAAAATTTTAATAAGTATACTTGATTTAGTGAAATATTTGGCTTATTTTAAAATCTAAAACACTAAACATCAAAAGGGGTATATATCAAGTACAACAAAAATAATAAATATGGAGGTGAATTATAAGGGAAATGAATATTATGTTTGGTAATTGAAATATTTAAAATAATAAAAGAGAGAAATATATTTATTATTTAGTTTCTCATTAATTGATAGATGATTTTGATGTTGAAAAAAGTACAAATAATGTATAGAAAGCCTCTCAAAAGTTTGACTATGTGTAATGTAAGTGATTAGTATTGAGATGATTAATGATGGTCAACCAATACCAGGGTTTTTGAGAGTGGTTGCTTATTTTTGAGAGTGGCTATATAAAATATGCTTCATAAACTTTAGGAATGGAACCCTTTGTTAATGCAATATAACCTAAAATTTATCTTTGATATATAGAAATGATGCGTTAAACTTCCCTAATCACTTATATTGCACTTGTAACCCTAATTCATCAAAATGAAGAGGATTCTAGACAATAATTACATGCAAGACACCTTTAATAATTTCAACAATTCAAGCAAAAGGGAAGTAAATTTGGTGAGGATGTGCTTACCATGATAATTTTATTCCTTGAATTACTAACTAAGGTTGCTGTAATCCAAGCTACACTTTCACATTAGAATTCATTCAAAGAAGAAGGTTACCAAAATGGACCTAAATTTTTAGAAGTATAGTGCACGTAAGTTGACTTGCCCAAGGATGGACAAGATAGTTAGTGTGGGTAGATGTTGATCCCCAAGTTTGGCTAAGGTTACTAGCATGTGGGCATCTATCAAACAAAAACACATCAACACAAAAATTGCCTTTTTCTAAAGTAAGGTCGCATGCATCGATATATACTTGGGTAGTAGCCTACACATATAAAGAAGATGAATGGACTAGCAAATAAGACTAGAGAGTGTTCTAGGTGAAGCATATTAGTACGCCACAAAGAGGAAGTGCACAAAAGTATCATAGGTAGAAGCTTCAGATAACTTAGGAACACAAAAGGTGGAAGACTAACCGAAGAGAATCTTTGCATGCATCAAGAAAAAAATTAGAATCATGCAAGGACATTCAACTATTCGATATAGAAGTTTAATTAGCATAAATCCAAGAAACATAAATAACAATATTCAATTGCATAGTTCATAGAGTGCGGATCTAGGAAGAACAACTAGAAAAGTGGAGTTATAAAAATATCTTTCGTATTGGCTTTTTTTTAGAGCATTGTGCTTAAAGACAAGAGTATGAAATATAATGTAAATCAAGGTGGTTCTTGTATCTATAAAATATTTCCTTGCACCTAATTAGAGTTGTTGCCTAGTTCCTAAGGATTTCCTAACTAGTTATTGATTAATGATCATTGGTTTTAATCATTGTATAAATTACGAACCATAATTTTAGTTTATCCTACAATACATGTTATATATTAGCAATAAATGGAATTAGGTTTGCATTTATGTTTTGATTAGACATGGATTAATTTGTTTTGTAGTAATATTTAATGGGTTATATCATTTTTGTTATTGCATGAGTTTTTACTTATGCATGCATGTGTATTATCCCCATGTTATTCATTTATTTAATATTTTTGTAATATTTAATGGATTCCATGTCAATTTCATATTTGTTAAGTAACTCTATGTACCTCGATTATCTCTCTCTTTGCCTTGGTTTAGTGTGCAAGTACCACTTGTGTGCTGTGTTGAGATAGATAGCTAGGCTTATTTGTTGAGTTCACACTAGTGGTGCATACCTTTGGTAAAGTTTTAGAAAAAACCAAACAATTACTTTACATATCACATATGTAGATAATTAGTTATCATCCATGGATGTCAAAGTGTATGATTATGAAAGGTGTATCACACTATTGTGCTATTTTACAAACTCACGTGAAAATATAGAGATGGATGTCACTAGTACTACATCAGACCTAAAGTGGAAGATGTAGTAACATCTCTATTATCATAGATGAGGTAGAAGTCTATGCAAACGTATCAAAAAAAGGAATTTTGTCTGTGCAAGGTTTCTTGCAAGAAAGGGGCAAGAGGAAGACTAGGGATAAGCACTCAAACTCTAGAGGTATATCTAAGACTTTGGATAGATCCTTGAAGAAGTGATGGAATTATGGTAAGATAAATCATTTCAAGAAGCATTGTAAAGAGAGAAAAGTGGAAAAGGCCAATCCACTAGATATTGTAAATCCTTAAATTAAAATATCTACAGTGATGGATTTGGATATGCATACCTTGCAACCTCAAGTCGACATGCATGTAATGATGCATAGTTTATTAATTTAGGTGCCTCATATCATATGACTCCTAGAAGAGAGTGGTTTTATGAATATGATGTATTTCTAGGAGAAAATGCAACCTACATGATAATGGACTAAGGAAGAGTGAAGATGAAGTTCATAAATGGGAGGATAAATACTCTCCTTGGTGTTTTTCACATTCCTAGCCTTACGAGGAATCTAATCTCTATGAGAAAAATGAATGATGTTAGTTTCCAAGTCTCATTCAATAGAGATGGATGCAATATGTTATGTGGAGCCATGATATTGGTAAGGGGCATGTACATGGGTAGTATTTTTAGGCTTGATGGGAGTTTGTTTAGAATTTCCTATAATAGATATATTATTCCTAAGGCTAAGGATGATTCAATAAGGTGTGCATTAATTCTTGTGAAGAAGATAATGATCTAACATAAGAGGATAGGCCATATTAGTGAAAAGTTTTGAACATGATGCAGACTAAATATATGGTGAAAGGGAAGGACAATTATCCCTTAGACTTCAAATTTTGTGAACATTATGTCTATGAAAAGCAAATTCAAGTGTAATTCCCCAAAAATGTTTCAAGGTAAAGTGGAATCCCATAGGTGATCCATAGTGATGTTTTTAGATTGGTAAACTTCCCATCACTAAATAGATTTGTCTTTTACATGTCCTTCATATATGACTACTCTTGCAAGACCTAGATATACTTCATCTAAGAAAAATTTAAAGAGCTTAGGAAATTCATTAAGTTCAAAGCCCTTGTGGAGATCCATACAAATAAAAGAATCAAGGTGTTGCACAAAAACAACATGGGTGATACCACTCTAATGAGCTTGATTAATTTTGCAAGTAGAGTGGTATTCAAAGGAAAATGATGACAACATTCGCACCAAAATGAAATGGATTTATAGAAGGCATGAATAGGATGTTGATGGACAAGGCCTGGAGTATGTTGAGTGGTGAACACTTGGAGAAATTTTTTTGGTTTGAATAAGTAGCTACTCATTGTTACCTTGCTAAAAAATCACCCACATTAGCATGGGTTGACACGACTCCACAAGACACACATAATAGTAAAAATCCATGCTTGTGACACCTGTGAACCTTTAGTTTCAAAGTTTCCTCCCATTTTCCAAAGGAGAAGAGATCAAAAATTGAAATTAAGTTTACAACGTGCATCTTTAATTGATATGAGAATGGTTTCAAATGGTAAAAGCTTTGGAATATTGAGACAAAGAAGGCAATTTATAGCTAAAATGTAGTCTTCATGGAACTGTGCAAGGTTGTTGTGTAAGAAAAAAAATAAGAATCTAAAGGAAGAAGTATAAAATGTGCATTTTAATGTATATGTTGAAGAGGTTTTATCTAAGTATGGTGTGATAGATGAGGAGTTTTAAGAGTCGCAAGAAGAGGCAGATCTTACGACTCCTACTTTGAGGAGATAAAAATAGATGTATAGAATGGCTGAAAGGTATAGCTCACTATATTTTTATTTTGTGTTCCTGTTATTAGTGAGTGATGGTGAAAACCTTTAAATGGAAAAATAAGTTCTTAGATGCCATGCCAACAAGTCTTGGAAGAAAGGCATGAAGGAGGAAATGGAATCTTCAACAATAATGAGACTTGGGACTTGGTAAATTTGCCTACTACATGAAAACCTATGGGCTACAAGTGGGTTTTCAAGAAGAAGAAAAATGCACAAGGGAAATTAGAGAAATATAAGACTCTCTTGATAGAAAATGGGTTTTTAAAGGTAAAGGGATTTGAATTTAATGAGACTTTTTTCCCTATTACAAAATAAAATTCCATTATATTTCTTTTAACTATTGTTAAGGCATTTGATCTTGAGATAAATCAAATGGATGTTAAGAGAATATTTTTTGCATGGAGAGTTTGAAGAATAAATCTACATGTCATAGATAGAAAGTTTCAAGGTGAAAAGAAAAGAAGACTTGGTTTGCAGAATGAATAAGTCCTTATATGGATTGAAATAATAATCTATAATGTGAATTATAAGTTTAACAATTTTGTGGTTGGACTTGGGTTTGAATCAGTAAACATGATCATTGTGTTTATTACAAGGAGGAGAGTGATAAAATTTTCATCATAGTTCTCTATGTGGATGCCATGCAACTAATAAAAAATTATAGGAGCATGATCAAATTGGTAAAATATCAATTATTTGTGTAGTTTGACATGAAATATCTTAGTGCTAAAATATTCTTCTAATGCCTGAAAATCAAGAAGCTATGGCTATACTAGAGGAAATATGTTGAAAAAATACTAGAAAGGTTCATGATGCAAGACTATAAGCTTGTGCACACTCCTTTTCTAGTTGGCCATAAACTATCTACTTTACAATGGTGAAAGACATAATAGGAGTTATAGGACATGGTCTAGGTTTTGTATGTGACTACGGTGGGAAGCTTGATGTACATAATGGGCTGTATAAGACTTGAAATTGTGCATGAAATGGGAGAAGTGAGTAGATTCATGCCCAATCTAGGAAAGGAGCATTGGGTAGTAGTGAGAGGATCTTTAGGCTATGTGAGACTTTTGACTATGTAATTTTTTATCAAGGACACCCTAGTGAAAGCAAGATGTTAAATATATAGGGATTTATGGATTTCAATTGAGCTAGATATCTTGATTGTTGTAGATCTACTCATGCATGTGTGCAAATTATATGGTGGAGCTGTAATTTGGATGAGAAAATGGTAGGATAATGTTGTAATATCCACCATGAATGTTGAGTACAATGAAGCCACTAAGGCAAGAAAGGAAGTAGTGTCTCTTTAATTGTTGTTTTCTATGGTTTGGATCACTAAAAGGGCTGTAAGGATATATTACGATGGTCAAAATATAATTTATCTATAAAAACCCTTGAGTATAATTTTTGGACAAAGCACATTGATGTTTAATATCATGTTTTAAAGAAAATAAGGAATAGAGAAAGATAAGTTTGGAGAAGGTGGACACAAATTAAAATGAAGATGATTCATTCACTAAGGCAATGAGCACTAATAAGTTCTCTTGGTTCAAGAAAGGGATGGGCCTAATAGTCCAAATCTATGAAAGGATGGATGTAAGTTTCCTTATGAAAAGTGTTCAACAAGTGGGCCACTGTTTGTAAATTTTGTAACTTTGTATGGATCTACATATGGTAATTATGTGTAAGAGTGGCATTGAACATGCACTAGTTTTCACAAGGTGTTTTACAATCAGGGATTGTTGTACATACTTTTGCGAAGACTATCTATGATTAGTGCACAACGCTGTTAGTGTGTGGGAATGATGGTAGAGTTAAACATGTTTATCTCAACAATATCAATGCACTATGAAAGGTTGTAAAGTGGAACATAGTGGTTGAATCACAATAAGGTGTTGCAAGGAGATATGAAACATGTTAAATAGTGAATGCTAACTTAAGGTGTTATAATACAATCATTTGATTTATATATTATACTAGAGGAGTGTTCAACATCTTAGTGGTGCTATGATACAAAGTTATTGAGAATCATTACATAATGATCACATTGGTCATTAGTAGGTATGACAGTAGATTCCTCTATTGCTTGGACATTAGAAAGTGGCTGTCTGATACATGGAAGGTTCTTCTTAGGAAAATGATGATACATAGTTGTAGGTTGTTAGTTGTTAGATGTAGACTGCAAGTAATTGCATGAATTCTAAATACACATGGTCAATTATGTGTATTATAATATACAATAAAATGTTGTATGAAGGTTTCAAAACCTTTCAACTCATTTTGGCATTGTAAAATATTCTTAGCTTGTGTTATAACAAATAGCATTATTATGTTTGGGTTTTTACTTGAAAACATTTTTTGAGGTGAAATCTTATGTATTTTGTGTGCTTTTTATTCTACTGTATGTTTAATATTCATTTAGCATATCTCTCTTCTGCATTATTTTACTATTTTTATGCCTTATCCCCAAGATAACTCTCCAACATTTAAACACAAAACTAACTTTTATATTCAGTCCACTCAATATTTTAGGAGATATTAAACATTCAATGGCTCCTATGTCCAAACAAATGGTAAATGGATGGCAAAAAATCATACTTGAGGCAATAAAAGGTTCTATATTATGATATTATTGGAGGTTATTATTTTCATTCAAAATGTGTACCCATGGATGGTTTGTAGTAGGAGAGGTTTTATGATAGGGCACATAGTACAAATGCCTTGCACAAGGCATACAATTATTCAACATTAGGCATGGAAGTGTTATCACTAACTTGCATGTGCAGATCATTGATTGTCTCATCATAATGATGGGAATGTCCCGAAGGTGTGAGACCCTTGTGCTCCTTGGGTTGAGCCTCCAGAGTAGGAAAAATTCTTTTTATTTTAAGTGTACCTAGTTTGAGACTAGCGTAGACCTAAAGAGAATAAAGGTAAATCTACCTCTAGTTTAAACCCAAGATTTTAAGGGAAAAGAGAGGGAGAAGGTAAGAATTTATTGGAAGTAAAATGTGATGCACCAAGAATAGAGAGAGTGCTCCTAATGCATTGGACACACTAAAAATCTTTGAGTACAAGTCAATATCACACAAACTCCACCATGGACACTCCAAATGCATAAGTGTTTCACATAGAGGTGCAGGAACACAACACAACATTGAGAAGGATGAAGTTTATCCCCAAATAAGGCTTATATAGACCCGAATGTGCATAAAATATGACATGCAAGTGGGTTCCAAGTTCCATACAAAATTACTGGGAATGTGTAATATCCCTTTTTAGGATATTTATAAAAAATATGATTTCTACTCTAATCCCAAACTAAATGTAATTCAATATGGGAATTACAAATAATCAATATAGTGTAAATATGGATTATGGATTACACATAAAATACTAAAGACAATATCCATTAATATCAAACTCTTAAATTAATACAATGCTAATATATAGAGTAAGCACTTATAAAATTTGTCACACGTACAAATATCCACACATCTTCAAATGAGATTTTTCACACAACCCATATTCTACAAACTATAAAATTAAGTCTTCTCTGAAGCAAAATTCTAATCCTTGGATGGAATCACCTCACTTGGACAAGAGGGTTTTCATCCTCAAATCTAGCAATGGAAACTAAGAGGGGTTTTGTACTCTTAATCTCTAAACAACCAAGGGTTTCCATCCTTGGTTGAGCAAGATTGAACACAAGTTTAAATCTCAAAAATGGGGGGTTTCAAATTATATCCATGAATGAATGAAAAAAGGGAAGAGCTTAATACTTATAGAATTTACAATGGAGGAAGAAAAATGTAAGAAATAAGGAGAGAGAGAGGAAATGGGACATAACATTTCACATGGATGGACCAAATGTTAATAATGACAATATTGTCACCATGTGCAAGAGTCAAAAGCCAATCTTCATTTTCAATACAATCATCTCCATCTCTCATGCTTCCATAGTGGTGCCTATCTCTCCCATGTGAAATAGAATCAATTATGGTAACTTTCCATCATTCATCCATGTTCCCACATGCCTCCAAGAGGGTACCCAACCTCCTTTTGAATTCTCCACACACCCACATCATGAGGCTCATAAGAAAATGTGCCATGCTTATCCTTTTGAATTTTTACTCCAAGGACCAAATCAAGTGGTCAATAAAGCAATTTGATTTGGATCTTAAGAGGAGTGGTATGCCCCACTCTATACACATGCTCTTGAACCCATGTGATAATATCCTATGGGAAATTGTACCTCATCTACAAGCCACCTCTCTACCACATCATCATTTGCATCACTTTCTAGGTCACCATGAATAATGACATGTGAATAGTGCCAGTGAATAGTAATTTGTGAATAGTGTTATGACAGATAATTAATCCTTTACAACACCTAACCTAGCTTACGTGAATTAAATAGGCTAGTTGTATTCTTCAATTGTCTTATAGGGAAAAATGGGACATTAAAAATCTTCCCTTACCAAATATTACTTATCCCTAAGTAATCTGGTCAAATTCATAGATCCAAATACTCAGACCCCAAACCAGCTATGGGAATTGGCAATTCCCAATACTTGATCTTGATTATGACTTACATTGTGCTAATTTGATATTCAAGTGTACCTCATCAGAAGACCTCTTTGTGAAACTAAACGAATATTCTATAACAATAATGCCTTTATTGTAAGTCATCCAAATGCCATCAACAAACTTAATGGCTATAACTACTTGCATTGCAACAAGTTTACACTTTGGATCCAAGTCATAATTTGGCTTCTCAAAGATTGCATCTTCGTTCTTCCCACTCTCATGGAAAATTTGTAGCTACTCTTGGGATAACTCTTCTTCCAAAACTTTCTCTTCTGAAGACAATTTTAAAACTTTCAATTCTTTGGGCACTTGAGCAAAATCTTCAAGGTGACTTTGCTCTCCACATAGTAACTACATAGCACACATGGTTGTTTGATCATTATTTTCACTTGCATGCACAACCTCCATGTCTAATAATTCCACCATGGATTCTTTTTATTATACTCAGTTTCTCTCTTCACTTGTTTGCAAATCTTATCTTACTTATGTGGCATAGACTCGATCATTGAAAAATTGATGGTTGCCCCTTGAACATGATCATCTTCAACTTCCCTTGGGATGATGGATGCCTCAGCACTTAATTGTAAATATTTTGCTTCCATCTATTGAAGTATCCTATCAAAGATGTGATGCTACTATTGGAAAATTTCATTGAGTTATTCCATCATAATAAACATATCCATGTTGCTCTACTTGAAGATCTACAAAATGATTAGTTCCCCAAATAAGTCGGTAGGATACATGGCTATAATACCAATGTAATATCCCTTTTCAGGATATTTAGAAAAAACTTGGTTTCTGCTCTAATCCCAAACTAAATGTAATTCAAATATGGGAATTACAAATAATCAACACAATGTAAATATGGATTATGGATTACACATAAAATACTAAAATAATATCCATTAATATCAAATTGAATCCAATAAAATTTGAGCAAAATAGATCTAAGTATGCAAACTGCTATTACATCTAACTCAAACCTTACAAAGAACATCAATAAGAGAGAATACAAAAGAGCAATCAGAAGTAGAAACATGTATTACCATCATCTCGCTCATCTTTGGCTTCCCTCCAAGATTTTCCAACCAATTCTCCAATGCTACTCGGCTTGATTATGAATTTCTTGACAATGGATTCAAGATGGGCAACTTGATGGATGTTTGGATGCTATGATGGATGCAAGAGAGTATGAGAGCTAATGCAATGAAGAAAGCATAGGATTGGATTTCTTCCTTCTGTTCTTTCATGCTTGGGACTACCCCTTACATTTAAAGAGGTTTTTGGAAGGGATTGGAGGGGAGGTTTCCCTCTAAAATTTCAAATTTGAGGAGGAGGAAAGTTCTAGAGGTTGGAAGACTCTAGACCTTCTTTTGGGGGGAAACATGTGATTATAAAATTAAGTGAACAAAGAATTAAAAAATTAGGAATTATGTGGAAAGTGAGGTAAATTAAGATTTTGAGTATTAGAAAAATATGAATATGTGGAAAGTGGGGTATTTCATGTAGTTAATATTAATTAATTAATTGACTTAAGGACACGAAGGGGTGATGTTAATATAGGATATAACGATTAAGTGTTGATATTATATGAGATTAGGAAAATTTAGTGAGTTACTTTGGTGAGAAGAATTAGGTGCATATATTTTCCCCCTCTTTGAAAGAGCATTGTGACTGGAAGGAGTACTAGTGTTTCAAAGAAGAAAGATGATCATCAATGGGTGTTAGTAAATTTATGGACGTAAGATGCCCCCTCGAGGTGACATGCATAAAATAATGAGAAAAATGGACAATCAAATGAAAGAAATATAGGTGAGGTTAATGGATAAGGGGATGATTAATGTGAGATTGATGATAAAGAAGATGAAAGTGACATGAATAGTGAGTTACACATTGACAATTCCCTTGGCAAAGACATGCATAGGAAGTGAGGATGGCGATGTCATGGTTATCAACACATCCTAGTGGGGAATCAACATGAACAAAAGAGTGAGAAGTTAATAATTTGTAGGCTTTTGATGTATCCCAAACAAGGACACATGTAAGGGAGAGACACAATATTGAATGCGATGTAATCTGTTTGATGTATCCCAAGCAATATGGATGAGCTACAACATGATTGATATCAATGATACCCCTAGTAAAGACATGAATAAGAAATGGGAATGCTGGTGTCATAGTTGTCAACACATCCTAAGGGGGAATCAATCATAATTAAAGAGTGATAAAGAGACCCATAATATTGATACATATCCCAAGCATGGACACATGCTTAGGAGAATTATAGGTCTCAAATGGAGGATAGATGAGTGTCATGGTAGCTTAGAGAGATGTTTAAGGAAGGATGGGGATGATTCTGATGCCATGATGGTGGTCAAGTAGATTAGGTAACCAAAGTGTTGATGGAGTGTGAAGAAGACTAAAGGTTAATGGAGTGGTATGAGTGGAATAATCCCATATGTATTGGGAACAATAGTTTTAGTGATAAAGTTGGATAAATAGGAAGCAAAAATAAGATGGAGGCACTGAAAAATGGAGTTGATACAAATGAGGTGGTTTCTATAGAAGTGATGAAGAATCTTGTTAGGCTATTGATGCAAGATGGTAGAATGCTGTACTAAGAGTGAAATGGTAGCAAGTATCACTATGAGCCAAGTTTTAAGGGGGGACCTTTATCAGAAGCTACATAGGATTTTTGGTAAAAGGCCATCATTGCTAAAGCCAAATTTTATTGGTTGTAATGAATTTGAAACCTGCATAAGTTTGTTGCACAGGTGTCAATCATTACTATGTGCTAAGGTAGGATAATCGATATGGGTGGTAGGGTTTGAAGAGCTTAGACAAACTCTTCATAGGTAGGTGTATGCATCATCTATCCACATACCTCTAGACTAGGAATCCTTGTAAGGCATTGAGGATAACATCATCAGTGTTGAGTTCATTGATCCAAGGGAGGAAGATGTGGTCACCAGTGAAGAAGGAAGTGAAAGCTTAACCACCACTAAACACATGTCAGATGTGGTGAATAAAAATATCAAAATAGAATAAAAGCTGTAATATAGACATGGGGTGTGGAAAGAAAAGAGAAAATACTAAATTAGTATAACATGTTATGAGAGGGAGGTCATGGCTTAAGTAGATGGAATAAAATCTAGGTACAAAGAATGGTGAGGAGGGGAAAGAGGATCAACACCAAGGTGGGAGACAACCAAGTATGGATTTTATTATGAGTTTTTTGTTTTTATTATGTATGTATATTTGTATGACTATGTGGCAAATGAGGTTTGTGAGGATCGCGATGGCAGAGATTGTAGGTCAGAGTGTGGGGAGAAGTCGAGGGGATAATGTAGAGGTCATGTAGGTAAGAATAGGTAAGTCAAGGGGTTGGGGGTGTTGAAAGGTAGTTGCTTAATCAAGGAGAGGATGCACAATTGTGTCATGAGGTGAGGGGAGGGCCATAGTATAAGATACAAGATATTTAGGAGGAATGGGAGCCAAAGGAAGGGTTTTTTGGCATAATAAGAAGCCATAGTTGGAAAGGGTAATGAAAATGCATCAAGAAAAATGGGATGTAGAATATCAAATTTGTGGAAAGGGTGTAGGATATATTTTTTTAAGTGATGAAATACATTGACACTATTTAAATGGTAATTATGTGTGTATTACAAGGGGATCAAGCTCTTGAGAAGATGATGATGGTAGGAAGTCTGTCAAGATGGTTGTGGAGATGGAGACACAAAGAATGGTTAAGGAATGTATACCATCCATGGAGGCATGGAAGGAGAAACAAAAATAATAGGGGTAATGGAGATTGTCCGAGCTGGTTAGCAACTATGCAAAGGGAGATACTAGGTTTGCAATGTTACGTTGTATGCTTACAAATTTAGATTTATCGAAGAGATATATAAATGGTGGAGGTACTAACCTGGGTAACATCATTGTTAGAGCATGTGAACCAATGGGAGGCATCGATTGGGGTGATATAAGAATATGTGGAGTAGACATGGGCTGGCCATATGCAGTTGTAGGGATAATTAAAGAAATCAGAGGTAGAGGCATATGTCATAGGGATGGAGATAAATATGGATCAAATACTATTTGATTCCCTAGGGTTAGAAGATGTGGAAGCGCATGTGGTGAGGATGGATCGAGAGACTCAATATTGGAAAGCTTTGTATGAGCACATGGTGCTAATAGGGCAAAGGGCTCCATCATATAGGGTGATTAGTTGATCTGAGAGGATACCAAGTTCCAGGTCATCAAGCTAGTTAGTGCATCCATCAACGAGGCCACCACCATAGGGTGGGATGTAGGGCATGATGTATTACTGGTGTATAGATTTGGATCAAATGTAATTATATGTAATTATAGAATAAATGATGTAAAAAGAGTTTATGATGGATTAAAAACATGTGAATAGGATGTAATAATTGATATTATGTTGACAATAATAAAGAAAAATGTGGTTGTTTTAATATGTTGTGTAATGATCAAAATGTGATGATATGATATTGAATGATAGTGATAGGCAATAGGATAAGAATGGGAATGGTGATGATGTGCATGTGGGGTCATGAGATGGGAAAGAATTATTGTAAATTATCCAAAAGATGATGTGATGGTACTTGGAGAGTGAGGAGACTATTATGAGGGAGTAATGACTATTATTTGGATCTATCCTATTGGTAGGTACAAGAAAGAAATATTGATTATTGTGAGGATGTGGGTGTTATATAACACATGAGGTGAGGCATGTTAATCATAGTACAAGCTTATACAATAATTTATGTAGTTGGTGTAAGTACAAGTAGGAAGATACTCTAATAATCTTGTAGGGTAGACCAGTACCATTACTGGAGCTGAAATATGAAATGAACACACAAGTTTTCCACATGTTGCATCAATTGATGGATATGTTAGATGTAATATTATGAAAACAAAAATTGGAGGAGCCTAGACCCAACCATAATGTAAAGTGTGGCAATTTTTTTATACATGGTATCAGGGAAGGAGATGCACTTAGGGAGCTATAGGACTTGAAGGCATCTAGTTGTTGTATAGGGGTACCTATAGGGGTATCAAGAGGCATTCCATTAGGGGTATGATGTGACCAATGGAATGAGGGATGTAATGTGGGAATTGAATCCATCTGGTGTGTGTTGTTATTGTGATCAAGCTAGCCATTCAAGCCAATATTATCCCTGGAGGGAGCTAGTAGATGTTAGATATGTGGAACATAGGTAAGGTGGTTGGCTAGTGGTAACCTCAAGATTGACCAAAGTATCTCTTAGGCCATGATTTGAGTATGCAAGGGTTTGAGTGTGCTATGTACTAGTTATTGATATAATAACCTAATATTTGTACTATGATTATTGTGGTATTTTTAGATGTATTTAGATAATGTAATGGTGTGTGGGTTTTGTGATAATGAAATAATGTGATACAAGTGTTTGGTTTTTTATGATATGGCTAAGTGTAATCCTCCTACCTAATGGATGTTGTTGGTAGTGGAATTAGAATATCTTGAGCCATGTAGATTATGCAATCCAATTTTTGTTTTTACACATGTGAGTATGTGTTACCAATGACATGATAAGATTCAAGAGCACATTGAATTCATAGCACATGGGAACTCCACTTGAATGAATTTCCCAATTCTAACTTTGGGTAGTCACTTAGACCATCCTTGTTCCCATTTGATCAAAACAACAAAATATAAAAAAGATGAATTATTAAGACACTAATAGTTCACTGACTATGACAAAGATTTACAAGACTTAAAACATAACAAGTAATAACACTCGGACACACAGATATAAAAGGATAAGACAAGACACACCATCAAATATAAAATGAACTATAGAAGGATTTTTGATTTATATATAGGTGATGTTAATAAACAACCTAAGGAAATAATGTTGGATAATGGGTAATAAACTGAAAAATAAGACTATTAAACACATATATATTGTGGGGACATAGTTAAATAGGTATATGGGGTTGATTATGCCCAAAAGTGTTTTGATCAAAACTAAGACAAGTATCCAAACCAGTTGTAAATAATAATATTTAGGGTTTAAAATGAAAAATCAGGATTCAGTTACAGAGCACATGATGGATCTTAGAGTAAGAATGATGACCCCTTTGATAATGATGGGATTAGTGGGTTCTTATGTATATTTGCATAGGGATGGATATGGATGGACAAGTATAGATGCAATTTAAGACCAATGGAGAAATAATCATCATGGAGGATGTCATTATGATATATACAAGGATGCCCAATATGGGATGAGTAAATTACATGATTATTATGACTTGGAGAGTGAAGTTATAAATTTTGAAGGACTCCTCAACATATGTTTCCCTTGTATGATTAATAATTATTTTACCCCAACTTGAAATTTTTGTCTCTTGATTTTGACTAAGCATAAAATATACACCCACTTATAAGAATAGGGTCATATGGGGAATGATGGAATAGAATGAAAGGATTGTAGTGGAATGTTGATGAATATTCCCCCAAGAGTGGGGAATCGTAGACAAAGATTATGGAGCCTTTCAAGTATAAAAATGGTTCAAATGCATGATATTCATAGGATGATCAATCTCATCACCATCGATTGTAACTAATCTATAAGCTCTCAATCCAAATTTTGCAACAATGATATAAGGCTCATGCCAATTTGCTTCAAATTTTCCCTTTTTGTCTTGATCTACATTGGTGTTCCTTTGGTTCTCCTTAAGGACTAGATCACCGACTTCAAATTCTCAAGATTGGGTATTTTTGTGATATTAGCCTTTTAGATTATTTTGATATGTCTGAAGGTAATTTAAGGCATTCTAACATTTTTCATCCAAAAGTTCCAATTCTTATAACCTTTTTTGTCTAATATTATGGTCGATAATAATACCCCACAAAGAGATGCATAAGGAGGGGAGTTTCAATTCTATAGGAAAGATGACTTCTGTACCATAGACCAAAGAGTATGGAGTAACTCCAGTAGGTGTCTCGACACTAGTTATTTAAGACCAAAGTGTAGGGTATAATTATAAATTCCAATTTCTACCTGCATCATTGACTATTTTATTTAGAATCTTAAGAAGTGTCTTATTAGTAGCTTTTACTTGTCCATTCCCTTGGGGATAGTAAGGGGTGGAAAAGTGATTCTCAATGTAACAACACTTGAAAATGTCTTCGACTTATTGATTTTTCAATGACTTATCATTGTTTTATAGGATTTTGGTTGGAATGCCAAAATGACACATTATCTAATTGAGGATGAACTTTGATATTTGGAGACCTGTGGTATATATAAGTGACATAGCTTTAACCCATTTTATAAAGTATTTTGTAGTTATGATTATAAACTTGTGCCCATCAGATGATGTTAGATTTATCTTTCTGATTAAATATAATCCCCATATAGAGAATGATAATGGGATCATTATAGGTTGTAGCTCTTATGCAAGGGAATGAATAATATTATTGTGTTTTTGATAGGCTACACATTTACGTACATATTGGAAAGCATCCTGATCTATTGTAGGCCAATAATATTCAGTCCTTAATAACTTATTGGCTACTGCCATTCCACTAATATGGATGCCATAGATACTATCATGGACCTCATTGATCACAAGAGTAACCTCCTCTAAGGTTAGGCATCTCAACAAGGTCTAGTCATATCCTTGTTGATAGAGCATGCTACCAAAGATGATGTAATGGGATGTGTGGTGTATAAAGGCCTTATGTTGGTGATGATTTAGGTCTAGTGGTAGGATAATATAATGGAGGTAGGTATATGTCATGATACCATGGTAGACTAGGATCAAGGATGGCATAATTTTGAAAATGAGCCATGGATTGGTGAGCTAATAATATTAGATGTTTAATTAGAAAATTTCCTTTAAGGACATCTGCTGGAAAGTTGATCAAAGACCCAATAGTTTCCATAGAGTTGATTGCCTTATTAATTCCCCTTGGTACTTGTTTGAATGTGATAATATACATTTTTTTCTTTAATTGATCCACCAACTATTTATAGGGAAGCAATTTCTCATCCTTTATATGGAACTCCTCATTCACTTGTTTGATAATCAATTGTGAATCACCAAATACCTGAAGGTGTTGGATGTTCCACTAGATTGCTAGTTGGAGATCAAAAATTAAGGCCTCATATTCAAAAATATTATTGGTACATGGGAAATCAAGGCAAAAAGCTTTAGGGATGAGGTCACCTTATGGGGTTACCAAAGGGATACCCACTAGACTGTGTAGTTATTACACAGTCAGTTGTGGTTTGGTTAATATTAAGAATGGTGGATGGTGGTGGTGTGGGATCTTATGGGCTATGGATTTTGATGGTTTTGACATAATGGTATGGTATATCATGATAATCAATTTGATTGGAGGTGGATGCTTGACCTTAGTCAATGAATGGTTTTATTTGTGTTTGATCATTTTTAAGCAAAGGGTCTTGGTAGATTCAGAGTTGTTGATTCTTAGATTGACTGGTCGATCTCTCCCCTTCTACCTCAATGTACCCATTTTCAATTATATCTTGGATAATGTTTAAACTACATACATTTTTTAGTATCATGACCATTAACTCTATGATATTGATAAAACTCATCCTCATGATACTAATCAGGTCGAGGTTTTATGTCATCTAAAGGTCTAATTTTAGGGAGAGTGATCATATTGGTGGTAATTAACTAGTGGAGGACAACTTCTATAGGTATGCTAGGATTAGTTAGGGGCCTCTTTCCCATTTGGGGTTTTATTTTTCTCTATGGTAATCCTAAAGTGAATAAATTTTGTTGTTTGTTAGTTGGGGAAGCTTTCTACACTGTCTACACATGTTTAGACTTTGTTACACCATCCCTTACGACATTTTTATTTCTATTAAAGATATTTGGCTTGCCCAAAAAATTATTATCCTAATTATAACTATGCTCATTATGGGTATATAATTTAGTTATACCTTTCTCAATAAGTGCCTTCTCAATTTGGATCCCCTTTTCTATGATCTCATCAAAAGATTTGGCACATTGTAGATTTAATTGATATTTCAATTCAATGTTTAGGTTATCGATGAATATCTTGGCCAATTCCTTTACAGGAATTATACAACAAAATTAGACTGCCAGACTTCACCTTTGTAGAAATAAAGCTAGACTTTTCCCACTTCTTTGCTTGGTGTTGTAAATACCTATGATGGATATATCATGCTCAATATGGAAAGAGAAGTGCCTTATGAATTTATGAATCAACTCTCCAAAAATTTGTTGGGAATTGAGGTGTCTCAAACTTGACAAGTCATGACACTATTCATGAAACATTATTCATTAGACACTATTCATGAGCTACTATTCATAGTCACTATTAATGTGATGATGTGGTAGTGGTAAGTTGGTAATTACTATGAAAGTGATTTGGTAGGTGATGCAAGTGGTGACGTAGGTGGTAATGAAAGTGTTGATGTGGATTGTGATGAGTTAGCATAGCGCCCAAAAGAATCTACATGATGTAAGTGCATGTGATGGACTAGGGCTTACCACTCCACAATGGGACATTTTTTGTTAATTTTAAGTTCACATGCTTTTGATAGTGGAAGACATGGACACATGTGGAGGACATTGGCACATGTAGAAGATCTTTGGCACATGTGGGAGAAGTTGAAATTTATGGAATATTTTGACTCATGCGTGTGCACATGGGATAGTGGGGAACAAAATTACTATTCTAGATTGGAGGCACATGTGAGAGTGGGGCAAAGTTTTAGAGGATTGTGAGAGTGGAGGATGATGTGCCACAAGTGGAGGGTCCATTTTTGACCAAAGAATAAGACAAAAAGCATGTTACTATTGCTAAACAGTGGTGCTACTAAAGGGTGGTGAATTTCCTTGCCTTGATAAATTTTTCTCATTTATCACCTTATTTGTAATTTTTATAAGTAGAACCATTATCCTTTGTAATTGTAAGCATGAAGCTAGAAATATAAACAAGTAAGCTTGTATGAAGCTTGTGGTAAACTTGTAGTTAAGATTTGTAAACTTGAGAATTGTGCAAAGGCACTTAAGCTCTATTGAACTAGTTTCTCTCCAATGTAGTATATTGAGGATGCTCCAAGAAGGTTGCTCTACAAGTGTCTAGTGTAATTTGTTGATTTGAATAATACATTGAGTTACTTTGGAGTGTGGATTTTTTTCTCTTGAAAGGGTTTTCCCCATGTAATCATGTGTTATGGTATGCTTATTCTTTTAAGTTATATGTGTTTTCTTTTACTTATGTAATAATAATCAAATTGTTTGCATATTCTCCTCTCTTGGTTAGTGTAAGAAATTATTTACACGATCTCGTATTCCTTTCAAGTGATATTAGAGCCTAGCTATTTTTGGTTCTAGTTGTGGGTTTGTTGGATTTTTTGAACTAATCTAGTGTTGAGTGGGAGATTGTGCAAGAGATATTTAGAGTTATTTATTGCAAGAATTTTAATATGGAAAGCACATCAGGGAGAATGGAGGTTGAAACATTTTTAGGGAACAAGTCCTAGGGGAGATCTGAATCTCCTAGAAAGTCCAAGATGAGATGCTGGAATTGTGGAAAGCTTGGTCAATTCCGAACAGATTATATAAAAGAAAAAAAGGAAAAGAAAAAGTATGATTCTAATTCTGAATTCAAGAAGGAAGGTAGTGATGCTTTCATTACAACCTGGGCAACCCATGCATGTAATGATGCATGGTTAATTGATTTAGGTGCATCTTACCATATGACCTTTAATAGAAATTGGTTTTTTAAAGTATGAAGAGTTTGATGGAGGTAAGGTATAATTGGGTAATGATTTTTTTTTAACCATTATTGGTCATGGTAGAGTTAAAATCAGATTTCCATATCGAAGGATTAAACACTTTGATGGTATGTTGCATATCACAGGGCTAGGTCATAATTTATTATCTATGAGAAAATTGATAGATACAGGTGTCCAAGTTGCATTTTTTGAAGTAGGTTGTAAGATGGTTAGTGGTGTTATGGTGATAGCTAAAGGTGTTAGGATTGTCACTTTGTACAAGCTTGATGCATTCATGGTTGATTGCAATAGTACTTTTGTGAAGACTACATCTGAGACTACACCATTGGAAGAATAGGTAATCACTATTTTTGTGGATGGTCATGGTTTTTGGCTACCTAAGGATGGTCATTCTATGGAATTAAAATTGCCTACAGAGAAGACTATGTTATGGCACCAAAGACTTGGCCACATTGGGGAAAAGGGTCTTAGGGCCTTGAAGAATAAAAAACTTGTTGAATGTTTGATTTACTACAATCTTGAATTTGATTTTTGTGAGAATTGTGTTTATGGTAAACAAAATTGTATTCAATTTTACTCAAGGTCTCATAAATCTAATGGTGTTTTGGATCTTATTCATTTTGATGTATTTGGTCTTGTTAATGTTCTTTCGATTTCAAAATCCATGTATTATGTTTCATTTATTGATGATTACAATAAAAGGACATGGGTTTATTTTCTAAAGAGTAAATCTAAATTTTTTAGCCATTTTAAAGAGTTTAGATAAATGGTTGAGTTGTAAACTAGAAAGAATATTAAGTGTTTGAGAATTGAGAATGGTGGTGAGTTTTGATCTAATGATTTTAATAGATTCTATAAATATTGTGGTATATATAGATAGAGGACAACTCCATATTTACCTCAGTAGAATGGAGTTTTAGAAAGAATGAATAGGACATTGATGGATAAGGCTAGGAATACGCTAAGGGGTAATGGACTAGAACAAATCTTTTGGGCTGAAGCTATAGCCATTGCTTGATACTTGATTAACAGGTCTCCTACATCAAAGCTTGTTGATAAAATGCTTATGGAGGCATGGTCTAACCATAATCCTTCATTAAGACATCTTAGAGTTTATGGTTGTAAGGCATATGCTGATGTTCCAAAGGAGAAGTAGAAAAAGTCAGAGAATAAGGCTATGAAATGTATCTTCATCGGTTATAGTTATGGTTTGAAAGGATACAAGCTTTGGGATATTGTAGTATAGAAGGTAATATATTATAGAAGAGATTTTTTTGTAGAAACTAAGCCTTATTCTATTACACTACATCCAGTGAATTAAAAAAATGATGTGATTCAACTTCCTCCTATGCCTAATAAAGTTGAGTCGAGGCCACGAGAGAGACAAGAAGTTGAGGAGAGCTCATCGAGAACTGACTCTTTTGAAGATGAGGTATATGAAGAATAAACTCCACCTCAACTTTTTCAAAGGTTTACAAGGATTAGTCAACCATCAAAAAGGTATTCTCCTAATGATTGGAGATGTCTATTTGCTTTGAGTACTAACATTGATGAATCGAGATCTATAGAAGAAGCTTTAGGTATGAATGGTGTAGAGTCCTAGAAGGTTAGTATAGAAGAGGAAATGGTAGATTTAAAGAATAATGATACATGGGACCTTGTAACATTACCTAAAGGTTGTAATCCTATTAGATGTAAATGGGTGTTTAAGAAAAAGATTGGTTCAGATGGCAATATTGAGAAGTACAAAGCTCAGTGGGTTGGAAAAGGTTAATCTCAAGTTGAGCATGTTGATTATGGTGATATATTTTCTCATGTTGATAAAATGAAATCCATTATATTCTTAATTTCTATTACAACAACTCATGATTTAGAGATTGAGCAAATAGATGTGAACACCACTTTCCTTCATGGTGATTTGGAGGAAAAGATTTATATGACACAACTAGAACACTACATGGTGAAAGGTAAAATAAATTTGGTTTGCAAGTTAAAAATAAATCCTTGTAATGTCTTAAGTAGAGTCCTAAGATGTGGTACCATAAATTTGATACATATGTATTAAATTTGGGGTTTGATCGATTTAAATCTGATCATTGTGTTTATTACAAAACTGATGGTGATCATTTCCTGGTTATTGCCTTATATGTTGATGATATGTTATTTGTTGGTAATGGGAAAGTTTTGATTTCAGAGCTTAAATCATAAATCTTAGAAAAATTTGAGATGAAAGATATTGGTGCTATGAGACACATTCTTGGGATGGAGATTAGAAGAGATAGATAGAACACAAAGCTATGGCTTGGCCAGAGTAATCATGTGAATTCTATATTATAGAGGTTTAACATGCAGGATAGTAGACCATTGCACATTCTTTTTTTCATTGGAATGAATTTATCTACTACAAAATGTCCTACATCCAAATTAGATATGGAATCTATGAGCAGAGTGCTTTACTAGAGTGAAGTCAGAAGTCTGATGTATGTTATGGTCTGCACTAGACTAGAGATTGCCTAAGCAGTGGGAGTTCTTTCCCATTATATGTCTAATCTTGGTGGATGTAGTTAAAAGGGTATTCAGATATTTGTGGGATACCTTGGAGTATTCCTTATGTTATTTTGGTAACATGATTGGAGACAAATGTCCTCTTGAGATTCTTGGTTATATGGATTCAGAGTGGGTAGGTGATGTTGATAGTAGAATATCCACCAATGCTTATGTGTTTACTTTGTTTTGTGGTGCAAAAAGTTGGATGAGTAAGTGACAAGCTACAGTTACTTTGTCCACATAGAGGCAGAGTGTATGGTAGTTACTCATGCCTGTAAAAAAACCATTTGGTGTAAGAGACTATGTTTAGATATTGGTTTGAAACAGGGTGTAGTGAGAATTTATTATGATAGTCAAAGAGATATTTGCCTAGAAACATGTTAAGGTGTGGAGCTAAAAGCTTCACCAAAGGAGCATTTTGCAAAGTTGTAGGTTTACACAGTCACCAGCATTGGTCAGGAGCGACCGACATTGGTTAGGATCAGACCAGGAGATGCCGGCATCGATCATGGATCGGCCAACGTCGGTCACAGGCAAATAGGTAGGAACCGATGTCGGTTACCTGTGCATCTAGAAAGCTATTTTCGTGGATAGAACAGAGTGTTTGCATGTTAGGATTAAGTGATAGTCTTAAGTCCGCATCTCTATTATTAGTAAGACTGTTTAGAGCCCTTGATTAGGAGGTGCATCTAATGGCTATAATTATATGCTCATGTTTCCTAATTATTATATAATAGGATAATTCTTCATAGCTTATTGTAGGAGAGTGTTGAACAGTACATAATTGTATATGTGAATCAATCCAGGTTGTTGGAGTTGATTGTAATTGAGAGAGAGAGCTCTTGAGGGAAAGAGATCTAGATAGAGATCTGTACATCTGAGAGAGGTGTGGAAGAAAAGAAGTTTCTTCAATTGTATTCCTTCTGTAAAGATTTTAATACAAGTTTTCAGGGTGGTTTCTTGTATCTCTTATTCTTTGCTATTATCTGATTCTAGTTACTTATCTTTTTGGTTTAATTCCGTGTTTTATTGCTTTCATATTGTAATCAACATTGTTGGTTGATATAGTTACTTTGTCCACATAGAGGCAGAGTGTATGGTAGTTACTCATGCCTGTAAAAAAACCATTTGGTGTAAGAGACTGTGTTTAGATATTGGGTTGAAACAGGGTGTAGTGAGAATTTATTATGATAGTCAAAGAGATATTTGCCTAGCAACAGACCCAAATTTTCATGCCAAGACCAAACATATTAATGTAAAATATCATTTTATGAGAGATATGGTCAAGGATGGAAGGGTGGATCTGATAAAGGTAGAGACTTTGATGAATGTTGGAGATTCATTGACTAAGCCCATGAGCATATAAAAGTTCAGATGGTGTTCAAAGTCTATGGGCCTCTTAGCCCCTAGCTCTTAAGTTCATGTTGGTATGGTTCCTCTAAGTCTTGCAAGGTATTTGACAAGTGGGAGAATGTTGGGAATTGAGATGTCTCAACCTTGATGATTTAGGACACTATTCACATAACACTATTCATGTAACACTATTCATGAGACACTATTCATGATCTACTATTCACACTCACTATTCATATGATGAGGTGGTAGTGGTGAGTTGAAAATAGCTATGAAAGTGATATGGTAGGTGATGTAGGTGGTGATGCAAGTGTTGATGTGGCTTGTGATGAGTTGGCATGGCCTATAGATGAATCTACATGATGTAAGTGTATATCATGGAGTGGGGCTTACCACTCCACTATGAGACATTTTTTATTAATTTTAAATTCACATGCTTTTGATAGTGGAAGACATAGAAATATGTGGAGGACATTGGCACATGTGGGAGATATTTGGCACATGTGAGAGAAGTCAAAATTTATGGAATCTTTTGAATCATGTGTGTGCATATGGGATAGCAGGGAACAAAGTTACTATTCTAGATTGGAAGCACATGTGAGAGTGGGGCATAATTTTGGAGGCTTGTGAGAGTGGAGGATGATGTGTCACAAGTGGAGGGTCCATTTTTAACCAAAAATAAGACTAAAAGCATGTTACTATTTCTAAATAGTGGTGCCACTAAATGGTAGAGAATTTCCTTGCCTTGCTCATGAAGCTTTCTCATTTGTCATCTTCTTTGTAATTTCTATTAGTATAACCATTATCCTTTGTAATTGTAAGCATGAAGCTAAAAAGCTAAATGAGTAAGCTTGTATGAAGCTTATGGTGAACTTGTAGTTAAACTTTGTAAGCTTGAGAGTTGTGCAAAGGCACTAAAGCTCTATTGAACTAGTTTCTCTCCTATGTAGTATATTGGTGATGCTCTTGGAAGGTTGTTCTACAAGTGTATGGTGTAATATGTTGATTTGAATAATCCATTGAGTTGATTTAGAGTGTGGGGTTTTTCTCCCAAAAGGGCTTTCCCCATGTAATCACATGTTATGGTATGCTTATGCTTTTAAGTAATACGTGTTTTATTTTAATTATGTAACAAGAGTCAAATTGTTTGTGTATTCTCCTCTCTTGGTTAGTGTAAGGAATTTTTTCCAGGATATTGTATTCCTTTCAAGATGGATATGGACCATTTTGGAAAGTGCATAAACCATTCCAATGTGGGCCCCATGGTACTTTTAGGGAAGAAACTAAGGAGATAAGCATAGTCATAAGCAAGCTCATGGCATGCTACATATAATTCTTGGACATGATCTCGAGATCCCCTTTCCCTTTATATTTTTTGAATTTTAGAACCTCAAAGTGTGGTGGGAAAGGTTCGTATAAAATTCTCATATTTAAGGGAGAGGTGCAAAAATATTCATACTTGTACCTCATTGATTGTGTATGAGGATCAATCTTCTAAAGGGTTTCCTTCATCATCTTCCACTCTTGAGCAAAGGATGGGTCCAAGAGAGGATTGGAGTTTGAGCATTACTGTTGTGAGATCTAAAGTGATCGAGGTTATTATTTTTGACATTTTGCCTTGGGGAAGAAGGTCTTTGATTTTGTGCTCATAATTGTGAGGCAAGAGAGTTGATTTGTTGGGTTAGCTTATCTAGCCGATCCTCTAGGGTGATTTCTCTCCTATTATCCTCAATGTAATTGTTTTGGAGGGGTCCTTGTTATTCTTATTCTTTAGGATCTTGTTAGATTGTATTATTTTTTCTCTTGCTTGGTATTAGGTTGATGATGTGGAGTGTTAGGCCTAGAAGGTGGACATATTAAATATTGCAAGAGGTTTAGATCAAAGTTAGGGGGTAACGTGACCCCCATTCTAATTACTTGGGCTAGAATTTGGTCAAAATTTTCATAGATATATTGGTCAAATTGGACCCTAAACTCATCATCATGGAAGAAGTCATTTGTAAATCAGTCTTCCTTTCCAAGGGTGTGCATGCCACTATGTATTTCATCATTATCCTGATTTTGTTCACCTAGAATCCTAAGGATATCATTTTTTTTATTGGATCCTTATCCTATTCTTAAGATTTGGACACAGGTTCTAAGAGGCATGGTGAATGGTGAAGGTGATGTGAGAGTAGTGTTTAGGTGTGAATTTGATATAGGATGATGGGAGAGAAGGTGATTTTGGATACTAATTTTATCTAAAACCAAAACACTAGGAGTGGTCAAGATAGGTGATGAGATGAGACTTAGATTGGATTTATTTTGGGGATATGAAGACTAGAATGACCAAATATTACCAAATTAATAAACTTATTAAGGTTAAATCTAGAAAAGAGGATGAAATGACTAGATACCCTTCACACTAGCAAGGTGATGATTAAATGGGTGCTAGATATGAATATCTAGGACTATGAGATGATGAGTGCAAGACTAAAACCAAACAAGGTTACAAATGTTGATAATGTTTAGTCATGGAAAAGAATGATGACTAAGATGGAGACTGATGAGAGACAACTAAATTTTTTGGTTTCAAGACAAAGGTTTATTATCCAAAAGGTGTGAATAGTGATATGGAATGATGGGTATTTTATCCTAAGATGGGATATGTCCTAAGGTCTCTAATTTTTTTTGATGAAATGGGATAGGCTAACTCAATTCACAAATAATACAGGCCTTTAAACACACATAACACACCCAATCACAAACCCTAATTTTAATCAACCAAATGGGTGTGTAACCTAATGCCTACAGCATCTAATAACTTTATGGGTGAGGCTATAGGCTAATGACCTATTATCAAATCTACCAAATCCTTTCGACCTTGTCTGCTCTTAATGGTCATTTGGGAGCTGATCTTGATTCTGACAATAGAGTGCCTGCTATGACTGATAGGTCCTATTTTAGGTTTATATAGGCTTACTAAGGGATTCCCTGATATACGCTAGGTATGGTGGGGCCCAAATCCATGTAGGATGTTGTCTAACCACTTTACATGTTGGATCCAAAATGACCCTCACTCCATGGAAGCCTTTATGAGGAATTTCATTTTAGTATCTAACAATAATTGTCCTGATATTTAAACTCCACTAGAACATGGAGTGTGGTCTAATGCGTGGTGATGAAATCCACATCACTGACTCCTAATACTAATGGAAAGTGCATGGATGTCACTTCTATGGTCACATTTTACTCTATAAATAAAAATGGGGAGGGTTTATTGGTGGTGTTTGATCCTCCAAGAATCGCTATAAAGATGCAAGGAGGAGAACATGCATAATTGTAACCCTTGGGTGACACTTAGGCAAGAAAAAAGTTCTTTAACCCAATTTATTTAGTGTCTTTTCTATCCTAATCCAATAAAGAACCAAAAAAGTGATAAAAAATAATGTTTTAGTTGATTTTGGGACTGGTTGATCTGCAAAACAAAATATTAGTAATTTTAAGATAAGTGGTCTTCGATCATTCATCCTGCAAGTAGATGGTTTAGTGGTTTTCAAACTGGTGACTTTGATAATCAACCCTGTATAAATGTTTTTAATAGTTTTAATTTTTTTTCCTTGGATCAATAAGACCTGCAAGCATGTGTCAATTTAGTGTGTATATTAAAAACAATGTTATAGCTGATTCTGGGATCAATCAACTTGCAAAACACATTGATTAGTAATTTTGGCTACAAAACACATCAATTATGTTCCTGTAGGTTATAAAAATACCTTTATTAAAAAATAACCCTTAAATTTACTATATAAAATAACAAAACACCTTTATTATTAAAAAATGAACAAGCCATTTCAATGAAGACTATGTTCACTATTCTTTTTAAAAAATTATTTTATTATTAATATTAATATTATTTTATTTTTATTTTTTTAAATTTATGACACTAAATTTTAACACACTAACTACTTAACACTATATACTTTGACACATTATCTATCTAAGATTTATAATCTTCACAAAAAACTAACTTTTAATTATATTAAAATAACTAATAACCTAATCTATTAAAGTTCATGAAAAAAATACTATAGACATTCATCATAGTATAAGTGAGAGCAGATTGTATAAAAAATTGTACACACAACATGTGATCCATTTGAAAAAAAAATTGGTAATATTTTCAAAAAAAGGTGGTTTAATTTGTTAGATATATGAGTAGGCAACTGATAGGTGCAAGGTTAGATGCGATGCTCATTATGAGCTTTTCTCTTGACCTAAAAACTTTAAAATAGGGTATGGACACCCATCAGAGTATAAATGAAAAACTTGGATGCGATAAATCACAGAACCACAACTTAAATATGGGTGACTTGATAGGTGAGTGACCCAATCATTTTGGCTTTTACTACTATGTGCCCACCATGTGTCAAATGACATCTTTAAATCAGAGTATGGGCATCCATTAGACCATAATTGAAACTAAATTTTTATCCTATACAAAATGAGGAATCAGTCACAAGGCACTTGAACTATTTGACAAAATGTCTCAAAAAGAAAGCTGGTCTTATGGACAACAATGATTACAGGTTATGCACAAAATGGGGTTGTTGAAAATACTTCAAAAATTTTCAATCAAATGCAAATGGCAGGTGTAAATCCAAAATCCATAAAATTTGCTAGCATCATCCCAACATGTGGTAAAATGGGAGCTTTGAAACAAGGTATGGACATCCATTAAAGCATAATACAAGTGAATTTTTGTTAAATATTTTTGTGCTCCATCTAGCACCTATACACAAGTCTGCATAGAATGAAATGATATTTTTGATGGATGATAAAATATAATAAAATATTGTCAGTGACATGTTTTTTTTTGGGATCATTACCAATTTTTTAAAGTCAAGACCATTTTAAAAAAAAAATCAAAAACTACATTTTTAAAAATAAAATAAAAACATGTGCAAAACAACAATATTGAAATAGTCATAACATTTTCAATACATAACAAAATTCATAACCATAAAATTTTATAAAAATATGGGAGTGAGACACTCATAACCCATAATTTGTTTTATGAAATTATTTATGAACAAGGAGTAGTTTATAAAAGATAGAGCATGCTTTCACAAAAAAATGGAAATTTTTAAAAATTAGAAGCCACCAATTCTTCCTAGGTTTGACCTAAAAATTGAATTTATACACTCCAAGCACAAATAATTAGTTGAAAATGAGGCTCCCACCATGGTCTCCAAATGAATCCTCATAAAATTTGATCAAAATAGATCTAGGTATGCAAATTGTTACTACATTTAACTCAAAACTAATAAAGAACATCAATAAGAGAGAATATAAAGGAGCAATCAGAATTAGTAATGGGTTATTACCATCATCTCGATCCTCTTTGGATTCCCTCCAAGATTTTCCAATCGATTTTCCAATGTTACTTTGCTTGATTATGGATTGGTTGACAATGGATCCAAGATGGGTAGCTTGATGGATGCTATGATGGATGCAAGAGAGTATGAGATCTAGTACAATTAAGGCAACATAACCTTGGATTTCTTCCTTATTTTCTTTCAATATTGGGCCTACCCTTTGCATTTAAATAGGTTTTTGGAAGGGATTGGAGGGGATGTTTCCCTATCAAATTTAAAATTTGAGGAGGGAGAAGGTTATAGAAGTTGGAAGCCTCTAGACCTTCTTTTGAGGGAAACATGTGATTAAAAGAGTAAGTATATAAATAATTATAAAATTAAGAATTATGTGGAAAGTGGGGTAAATTAATATTTTGAGTATTAGGAAATATAAATATGTGGAAAGTGGGGTATTTCATGTATTCAGGATTAATTAATTAATTGACTTAAGAACATGAAGGGGTGATATTAATACCTGATATTGGGATCAAGTGTCGATATTAGAGGAGATTAGGCATAATTTAGCAAGTTACTTTGGCGAGTAGAATTAGGTACACACACAAAATCTTACATTAATATAATAATGATATATATATATATATATATATATATATATATATATATATATATATATATATATATATATATATATATATATATATATATAGCAAACACTTAAAAACTTTTATACACATATAAATCTCCACACATCTTCAAATGAGATTCTGCACATAACACACTCTTTAAACTGTAACTTTGAGTCTTCTTAGAAGCACAATTGTAATCCATGGATGGAATCACCTCACCTGGACAAGAGAGTTTTCATCCTCAAATACAAAAATGGAAACTAAGAGGGTTTTCATCCTCTTAATATCTAAACAACCAAGGGTTTCCGTATTTGGTTGAAAAAGATGGAACACAAGTTCAAATCTCACAAATGGGGGGTTTCAAAATATATCCATGAATGATGACGAATGGGAAGAGTTTCATACTTATAGAATTTACAATGGAGGAAGAGAAATGGAAGAAATAAGGAGAGAGAGGAAATGGGGCATATCATTTCACATAGAGGTACCAAATTCCAATAATTATAATCTTATCATCATGTGCAAGAGTAAAAAAAACAATCTTCATTTTCAAAACAATCATCTCCATCTTTCATGCTTCCATAATGGTGCTCATCTCTCCCATGTGAAAGAAAATAAATGATGGGAAATTTCCATCATTCATCCATGTTCCCACATGCCTCCAATAGGGTCTCCAACCTCCTTTTGACTTCTCCACACACCCACATCATGAAGCTTACAAGAAAATGCACCTTTCTTCTCGTTTTGCCTTTTTACTCCAAGGGCCAAACCAAGTGTTCAATAAAGCAATTTGATTTATCTCTTAATGGGAGTGTTACAACCCATTCTATGCACATTCTCTTGAACCCATGTGAGAATCTCATGTGGGACATGCCACCTCATCCATAATCCACCTCCTATGTTGCATCATCACCTTCATCACTTGCCATGTCACCATGAATAGTGATATTGAATAGTGATAGTGAATATTACATATGAATAATAACTTGTGAATAGTATTTTAAAACACAATTAATCCATTACAACACCCAACTTAGCCTATGAGAATTAAATAGGCTAGTGGTCTTCTTTAATTCTCTCATATGAAAAAAGGGGACATTAAAAATACTCCCTTTACAAATATTGCTTGTCCCCAAGCAATCTGGTCAACGTCATGGATCCAAATACCCAGATCCCAAACCAATGATGGGAATTGACAATTACAAAACCTTGATCTTGATTTTGGATTCTGTTACGCTACTCTAATGTTCAAGTGTGCCTCATTAGAATACCTCTTGGTGAAACTAAAGGCATAATCTATAACAATAATGCCTTTTTTGAAAGTTAGCCAAATGGCATCAACAAACTTAAGGGTTATAACTAATTGCATTGCAACAAGTTTACACTTTGGCTCCAATTCAAAATTTGGCTTCTCAAATCTTGCATCTTCATTCATCCCACTCTCATGGAAAATATGTAGTTTCTCTTGGGATAACACTTCTTCCACAACTTTCTCTTCTGAATCCAAGTTTAAAACTTTAGTTCTTTAGGCACTTGAGCAAATTTTGCAAGGTGACTTTGCTCTCCATACAAAAAATCCACAAAACACATGGTTATTTTCTCATTGTGTGAATTTGCATACACAACCTCCATATCCAATGATTCCACCATGGAGTCTTGTTATTCTACTCAACAACTCTCTTCACTTGTTTGCAAATATTCCTTATGTGGCACAAACTCGATCATTAAAAAATTATTGGTACCTCTTAAATAGTAACATCTTCTTAAAATTCCTTTGGGATGGTGGATGCCTCTACACTTGCTTGCAAATCTTCTACTTTCATCTGTTGAATTAGCCTATCAAAGAGTTGATATTTTCATTGGATAAGTTCATTGAGTCATTACATCATACTAAACATATCCATGTTTATCCACTTGAAGATCTACAAAATTATTAGTTCCCCCAAACATATTGGTAGGATACATGACTTTGATACCACTATAATATCCCTTTTTAGGATATTTAGAAAAAATTTGATTTCTAATCTAATCCAAAAATAAATGTAATTAAAATATAGGAATTACAAATAATCAACATAGTGTAAATATGGATTATGGATTACACATAAAATATTGAAGATAATATCCATTAATATCAAACTCTTACATTAATATAATAATATATATATATCAAAAACTTAATAACTTTGCCACACCTACAAATCTCCACACATCTTCAAATAAGATTTTACACACACCACATACTCTACAAACTATAACTTTGAGTCTTATTTGAAGCACAATTGTAATCCTTGGATGGAATCACCTCACTTGGACAAGAGGGTTTTCATCCTCAAATCCAATAATGGAAACTAAGAGGGGTTTTGTCGTCTTAATATCTAAAAATCCAAGGGTTTTCATCCTTGGTTGAGAAAGATTGAACTCAAGTTCAAATCTCACAAATGGGGGGTTTCAAAATATATCTATGAATGAATGACAAAGGGGAAGAGCTTCATACTTATAAAATTTACAATGGAGGAAGAGAAATGGAAGAATTAAGGAAAGAGAGGAAATGAGGCATAAAATTTCACATGGAGGGACCAAATGCCAATAATGACTATCTTGTTGCCATGTGCAAGAGTCAAAAGCTAATCTTCATTTTCAACACAATCATCTCCATATATCATGCTTTTATAATGGCACCTATCTCTCCCATGTGAAATATAATCAATGATGGGAAATTTCCATAATTCATACATGTTCCCACATGCCTCAAAGAGGGTCCCTAACCTCATTTTGAATTCTCCACACACCCACATCATGAATCTCACAAGAAAATGCACCATGCTTCTCCTTTTGCCTTTTTACTCCAAGAACCAAATCAAATGGTCAATAAAGCAATTTGATTTATCTCTTAAGGGGAGTGGTACACCCCACTCTATGCACATACCCTTTACCCAATGTGAGAATCTTATATGGGCCATGTCACTTCATCCACAAGCCACCTCCTCTACTGCATCATCACTTATATCACTTACCATGTCACCATGAATAATGACATGTGAATAGTGTTAGTGAATAGTACATGTCAACTAATTTGACCACAAGTAAAATTAAGTCAACCCCACATAGTTGAAAACTTGATATAGGGGTCTCCTAGGGTCTTGTATGTGTCCCATGGTCTTAATAAGGTCAAACATGTGTTTTCCTCTTTGTCACCTTGGTCTTAGTTTGTCCTAAGTCTTTCTAAAGTCATTTTGAGTCATTTATGGGACTTGTATGATTTACCATAGAGATAAAAATGTTTCAAATTGTATTTCAACATCCCCCATGTTAGAATATGTTAGAGTAACTATTTTAGAATTGAGAAAATGTAGGTGCAACATCAAAATAAGATCAATGGAAAGAGTGGTAGTTTCATGTGGTTTTGGGCAGTTATAAAGCTTGTGTAGGAGTTGTACCATGTGTGTAAATATTTAGATTGACCATTTAGGTCCCCTAAACTTAGTTCCATACTTGATCAACTTTGAATAGCTCAAAAATGGCAAAAGCTATTCTATCTCTCCATCACTCTCCTTTGCATTGAAAAATGGTCAACCGATTTTAATTTGGTACAGATAACATGAGGTGAGTTGGATCAAATTATATTGAGGGATGAAAAAAATCCATTTCTACTTAAAATTCATGGAAATATTTAGAGGTTTGTTTACTTATCCTTGATGAAACATTGCTAATAAGGTATGCTCCTTTTTCTGCTTGCTCATTCCCATAGCCTTCAAGTTTCCTCTCTATTTGGATCGGTCCTTACATACCAAATAATGTAAATGATTTTAGAGAGTGTGAATAAATTTATAATTTTATTCTCAACTCATTTTTCATGTGTGGTATAAATGATAAAAACATAAGGACCTCATTCTACTAGTGGGAAACTATATCATAGTCTATAGACAAGTTTCATCAATTATAGGGGGTTCTTTCTCCTATAGTGGTTTCAAATCAAAGGTGCATTGGTGTTTCATTATTTTCATGGTCATGCTGATCAAATTTATTTTCAAATATTAGTATCAATAATATCACTTGGTGAAACACAATCAAGAAACATGTACACATTTAGACTTCCTACAACATTCACCTGTAGTAAATTGAAGATAACCCCTTGATGAGTCATGATAATGACACAAAGAGGTTTTAAACGTAGTGATAAGTCTTCTAAGTTGAAAGAAATACATTTTATTTATCCAATATGGTTTAATATTTGTTATGTCAACTGATTCTTTAGTGTACACAATCATGTATTTGAATGTGCATTTATAGGTAGCTTCCACAAAGATAGAGCCATATTGATAGTAGTAGGTATTTGAACTTGTTTGAAACATCATTGAGGTCTAAGAAATTGGAGAATAACATTATGATAATGGTGGAGTCATAAGGTTTAAAATAGAACTAAAATCTTGCCCTCAATTTGATAAAGTTGCATTGAGAGACATGTTACCTTATTTTCTTTGAGTACGGTATGTACTCATATATAAAGGTCACATCTTGGTAAGTATCTTGAGAAATGGATTGACTTGGTTGTTTCCATCATATATCCCAAGCATAGGGGTAATGTATTGACCCAATAAATGATTATTTTCTCATGAGAAATATTGTGTAGATAGGCTTCCATCTTAAACAAATTCACACCATAGATATTTAGTGAAATCTATAGTTCTTAAAGCCTAAATGACCTTAAAATCCAACAATGACATAATAGGAGCATAAAATACAATAAAAGTGACTTGGATTGATTGAGAAATGAACCAATGACCTTGAAATAATCTTAGGCCATGGAATACAAAGTTTCATTCGCTGAACACCACCTATAGGGGCCCTTGTTTCACCTAAGTGATCACCTACAAACTGACTATAAAACCATAATGCATTGATGTTGAGAAACAAGAGGTATGGTCTAGAAGTGATCAAATGATATCATAAGGATCAAGAGGACATAATGAAGTACTTAGGTCTTAATGAACATCTATAGAGTCCTTTGGAATCTCCTTGATTTTCACCTACAGGTGACTTAATCAACATAGTTTGTAGATTGGCCTAGGATGGTAAAGAGAGGTAGGTCTCTAAGCAAGAATGAGTTAAAAAAGTGTAGGATGAGCTTAAAAAATTCAAGGAGAGACTAGGCATGAAATATAATGTTTAAACATGAAAAGATGCCTACATGAATCAATTCTCCACCTAAAATAGGCATGTGTAGTCTGATTACAGACCAAGCATAGTCAAATGGGGATGCATGATGAGATTTTTGGAAGATATTGATGTTGGTTAAACATTATGATGATAAATATCATAAAGTTAGTAACACACATCATAAGATGATCAGATAAATTAAATAGGGTAAGAGAAAGGTGAATAAACAAGTCCAACCTTGTATACAAAAGCTACCTAGAAAGTTTACTTATGATCATCAACATCACAATATTATGGAGAGCCATGTTACACAATATATATACCCATAATTTTCAAGATTCATACCCAAAATAGGGAAGGGTCACACCCATTCATTTCAATTATGTTAGCCTAATTATTAATAATTAATAAATGAAAGATAAAGGTTATGATCTCCATTCCATAACATTAGTACTCATAAGGTTAGGGGTGTAACATGCCCCTCCCATTCAAAAAATAATTTCCCTCAATGCTTAATAACTCAAGATGTTGTTTCATGATTTTTCATCCTCCCATGTTGCATTTTTAATGGGTAGATTCTTCTATTTGATGAGAAATTCATAAATGGCTCATTTACATAATTCTTTAGTTGTGTCTTTATAATAGTCTTAGGTACCATAATGAACTTCCCTTCTTCATCTAAATTAGGCAACTCAGACTAGACCAAAAGATTAGAACCAATTAATTTCTTTAAGAATGAAACATGAAATATAGGATGAATTTTAGAAGAAGGTGGAAGTTCTAACTTATAAGAGACACTTCCAATCTAGTGCAAAACCTTGTAGGGCCCACAAAATTTTGGTGCAAGATTGATGTTCTTATGCTATTTAAGGAACCATTATTAATAGGGATATTAGAGAAGGAAAATCAAATATCCTTCTATAAAATTCCTCTCAATGTGGTGTTGATCATCTTTTTATTTCATCCTATTTTGAGCCACAACCAAATTCTCCCTCATGACTTGAAACACTTCCTGCTAGTATTGAAGATGGTCCTCAACTACACAGGATTTGGAATGACCCTAAAAATAATATGTATTATAAGGCAAGGGTAGCCATAGAGAGCCTCAAATGGTGTCATATTTATCACTATGTGAAATTATGTGTTATACCACTATTCTACATGTGAAATCCACTTGGACCATTGTGCTTGTGTTTTTGAGGAAAAACAACATAGGTATACTTTGAGATATTCAAAATTTTAGTTTGTCCATCTAATTGTGGATGAAAAGATGAAATGTGGGAAAGTTTTGTGCCTCATGTGGAAAATAGTTCAATCCAAAATATGCTAGTGAATATAGGATCATGATCACTCATAATTATTTTGGGAATGATATAGAGTTTCTATACCTTTTCTATGAATACTTATACCCCAGTACTAGCTTGAAATGGATGAAAAAGCCCACAAAAATGTGCTTACTTGGTGAGTCAATCCACAACAACTAATATCATGTCCATGCTATTTGATTTAGGTAGGCCTATAATGAATTCCATTCATATTTATTCCCAATGTTGTGATGGAATGACTAATGGTTTTAAGAGACCTAGGGTCTTAATCATTTCTCCTTTATTTTATTGACATATCAAACATTCTGCCACAAATTTATGTACATCCCATTTAAGGCCTTCCCAAATAAAATCCTTCATTATGTGATGATATGTCTTTAATAACCCATAATGTCCTCTAAGGGGTGACTCATGCATTTGAGACAAGATACTAGCTTTCAATTTTGAATTCTTACACAAAAGAGTCTATCTTTGTAACATAATGAGTCTCCTTTCTAAACATACTTATCTATAGAATATGGGTTTTGTTGTAATTATTGTATGACTTTCATTGTTGGAGTGTCGTGTTGATACTCTACCTATGTTGCTTCTACCCATTCAGGTTGTAATATAGAAATAGCTTAAAGTTTTGTTTCCTCTACTTCTTATCGAGAAAGTGCATCAGTTACAATATTCTCCTTTCCTTTTTTATAAATAATTTCAAAGTCATTTCCTAACATCTTTGTGACCCATTTTTGTTGATCATCTAAAGATAGTCATTGCTCTAAAAAATATTTTAGACTCTTATGATATGTATTCACTTTGAAATTCCATCCTAATAGATATTGACACCACTATTTAATTTCATGAATGATTGCTAACATTTCTTTCTCATATGTGGGCCTTACCAAGTTCTTTCCTTATAATTTTTCACTCTCAAATGCTAAGAGACACCCTTATTTCATTACTAATACCCTAATGCCATGGCCATAAACATCACATTATACCATAAATATCTTAGATAAGTTTGGGGTGGCTAGCATAGGCATGAAAGTAAGAGATTTTTTCAATTATTAGAATGTTTAGGTGGCCAAGTCTAAGCATGCAAATGAATGCTTATTTGATAATATTGTTAAGGATGCTTCTATGCGAGCATAGTTGCGAACAAATCTTCTATAGTATCCTATTAGATCTAGGAATCCTCTTACACCTTTGATATTTTTATTTTTTTTCCAATCTTTGATAGATAAAATCTTCTTAGGATCCACTTTAAAACCTTCATGTGATACCACATGTCCTAAGCACTCCACTTCCTTCACTCTAAAAGCACTTTTAGATTTATTTGCATAAAGTTGATGGTATTCTAGTTTCTTTAATATATTTATACATGTTACAAATGTTTTTCCCATGTTTTACTATAGATTGATATGCCATCAAAGAATACCACTACAAATTTATGAAGAAATGGTCATAAAACTAAATTCATGAGGCTCTGAAAAGTAGATGGAGCATTAGTGAGACCAAATGGCATAACTAAGAATTCATAGTGACCCTCATGTGTCCTGAATGCAGTCTTATCTACATCTTCCTCCTTTACCCAAATTTTATGATACCCCAAACACAAATCTAACTTAGTAAATGAAACAACACCATTCAATCGATCTAATAATTCATTTATGATAGGAATAGGAAACTTATCTTTCAATGTGATCTTATTAAGTTCCCTATAATTTGTGAAAATTATCCATGGCTCATCATTTTTTTAACCATAACCATTAAAGATGAATAAGTAATTTTACTAGGATGAAAAATACCTAAGTCTAGCATTTCCTTCACCAATTTTTCAATTTTTGACTTTTGTTCAGAGGGATAGTGGTAAGGTCTAATGTTAGGAGGGATACTTCCTGGACTCAATTCAATTGCATGATCATGATATCTAATTTGAGGTAGGACCTTTGGTTCCTAAAAAAATTATTGATGTTTTTAAATTATCATTTAACGATTTGGCAATTCCTAATTTTCTACATCATGCGCTTCCAATAAATGTAGTTGTGCCACTATACCATAAGATCCTTTCTTAAGTAACTTTTTCATCCTATGAAAGGTAATAATTTGGCTTGGTGGGGATTTTAGCTTGTTAAATTTGTAATTTTTTATATTTATACTAAAAACCATGAATAAGTCTTGAAAATTAAAAGACACTATTCCTAATTGTTTAAGCCATTGCACTCCCAAAATTAAATCTACTTCCCCAATCAGTATGGAAAACATTTTTGAATCTAGTTGATAGTCCCCCATGGAGAGCTTGATATTATGATATTTACCACCACAAGAGAGTTATTTCCCATTGATAATAATGAATTTAAAATTGGATACTAGATACACAAATTAGCTGAGCTTATTAGCTAATTTTATATCAATGAAATTATGGGTACTCCTTGTATTGACTAAAACTGTCACTTTCTTCTTCTTCTTAAAATAACCCACCACTTTGAGTGTTTGTGGTGTGCTTATCCCATTTAAGTTATGTAGAGAGATGGTAGGGATTTCTTCCTCCTTAGAATTTTTAGGTTCCTATTCTATTATTGGTTCCTCTGTAGATAATTCATCTTCCTCTAAAACCTCATTCTCAATAATCATTAGTCTTTTCTCACCATTGGCAAACTTATGTCCTCTAGACCATTTATCATCACAATGCTAACATAGGCTCTTTTCTCTTTTTCTTTGCCTCATGTTGAAGAGATATCTTGTTAATTTTCCTTGGGTTAAAAGAGTTAACCATATTTCTATCAATAATATTAGTTCCATTTTTATCTCGCCATCCTAAAGTTTGACCTTGAATGAATCTCTTGGTAGTAGATTTTCATTTCTCAATGTTTAGTGATTATTACATTAGTTTCCTAACTATACATGGTTCCAATAAATGAAAATCATGATAAATTCATTATTTTAGTCCATTTATGTAAAATTGTAGTCTCTAATAAGGTGTTACTTTTGAAGTTTAGATTGCCCATCTCATATGCTCTATATTATATTCCACTACAGATCTTATTTGTTTCAAATTTGTTAGTTGGGTGAAATAACTTAAATTCCATGGATTCTCATAGTGTACTTCTAAGGTCTTTATAAATTCATCTCAACTAAGCCCTTTCCCTCTCTTATCACGGTCATCCACTAAAACCATTTATAAGGTTCAGATTCTAAATATAGTGAGGCTATGTCAACCTTTGCATTCTATGATATATTTTGAAGATTAAAATATTTTTTCATGAGACTTATATATAAGCTTACATCCATACCATAAAAATTTTGTATGCCCATCTATGGTAAGTGTAATTTTGGACCTTGGAACTATTGTCCTATGTTTGGTTTATTGTGACCTCTAGGATGGTTTGGTTGTGTATGAGCGATTATAGGATGTGGATTAATTAGGGACTTTAATTTATACATTAGATCCTATTTAAAACTATTTAAACCCTCATTAAATGATGTTTTAAATGGGGTAAAAAAATTATCCTCGATAAAAGTGACCATTATTTCACATCCCTTAGGTATGTTTCATATAATTTTTAGGTGGTGGATAATAAAGGGAATCATTAAGATCAATGGTTGAAGAAAAGGAATTTGTTACAAATGGCATAGCTATAGATTTGGTTTTTTTATAGCTATAAATTTATTCTCAATTCTTAGACGAAAGTAATTGGAGTGAGTGGTAACCATAAACAATTAAAACATGTGTTGTATTAAGAGTATATGTTCCACTATTAACCAATTTTAACTAATGACTTTTATAATGTAAAATTCCTTAGATATAAAAATAAAAATAAATGACCCCAACTAAAATTTTATGATCTTTCTGAAAATATAAACAAGTTAGAAAAAATCCTAAAATTACAGATTGTAGAGCAATTTTATGAGAAAATTAAAATATAATGACGTTTTCAAAATGAATCTTGAAATATCTAAATTTTTACTATGGACTATATATATGATTATCCAACTCTAGTAAAAAAAATGCAATAAAATTCACAATTGTTTATGAGATATAGTAGAAACAAAATTATATGTTAAAATTTATGCTCCGACACCACTTGTTAGGATATTTATTTATAATAACAGAAATGCCATTCAAGTATAATAAACTTCGAGGGGAAAACCTAAAATAATCATAAAAAAGAGGAAATGAATTAAATAATGAAACTTATGATGATTAAGGAGAACCATGCTCCACAACATATATACCCATAATTAGAAAGAGTCACACCCATAATAAGAAAGGGTCACACCCAATCATTCCAATTATGTCAACCTAAATATTAAGATTTAATAAATGAAAGGTAAAGATTATGATTTACATCTCATAACCTTATTACTCATAAGATTAGGGGTGTAACATAGATAAGTCCCTGGTTAGTCCAAACAAAAAAAATCAAGCATAACAATACACTAGGACTAAACACTATTGCCTAAGAACTAGGGGGAGAATAACATAATAAGTAAGATCACAAAATAGAGATAAAGATAATAAAAATTTATTACCTCCTTTGTCAAATTTGATGATTGATTATTATAATAAGGATGTTTGTGCTCAGCTTGTGATGATTGTTGTCTTTTAGCAATGCTCTTCCATGGTGGTAACATCTCTCCAATAATCACTTGTGGCTTGTTGTGAATCTTGGAATAAATTGGGCATTACAACACTAATCTCAAAGGCTTAAAGAAGGTATTACAATATAATAACCTTACACACAAAATATTATTGGCATATGGTGTGGCACTTGCATTTATAGCTCAAATAACTAATTCTAACCCTAGGGAGGTTTGGTTAAATTCTAACTTGAGTTGAGTCTATATTAACCTAGGTTGAATCATTTTAACTCTACGTTGGGTTAATACACTCATGAAATCTTGACACCTCAATTTTATATATTTTTGAGGCATGACAACTCACTTTAGATATTTGTGAGGTGTAACTCATATTTAAATATTTAGAAGATAATAAATCACTTTATTAGCTTTTTTGACCTTTGACTCCATATTTGGCTAAAAATTCCTTTTTTGGTAAATGAAATTCACTAATTTGATTTAGAATTTTTGTTTAGGTAAGTTAATTAAGATTTTTAATGTAATTAGTGTTTCTTAGTGATTTTTGGCTTTTGGAAATTACTTTAATTGTCTTAAATTAATAGCTTGATAGGCCAAAATTCAACTTACTAGGTCATAATTTGAATATGGTTAAAAATGGACTGGGTTAGTGGTACATTTAGGGTAATGCACCAAATAAGCTATCCTCATCATATTTCCAAGTGATTAAATCCCTTATGTAGATAAATTTGAGAAATTCAAGTTATTTCAAGGATTAAAATATGTCATTCACTAGAAATTAAACTAGATCCTAGTTTAGGCATAAAAGTGGCCAAAACTAAGTGTCTACAAAAAGTTACCAAAATATTGTTTGGGTGATGGGTTTAGATATTTTAAATCTCTTGAATAGTGTGTTGAACATGAGTTTCCATATAAAACTCATGACTCATTTGAGAAGATTCCTCATACAGGATGGATTTTCCCTTATATTGAGAGACTTAGGGATTAAAATTAGAGGAACCTACGAGGGAATTACTACCTTATAAATAGATTTGTGAAATTTATTGTTCATGAATAGGGGACAAAGACTCTTTCTTGGTAATCAAATATTGTAAGTTCTGGACATCAAAGTCAGGTGGAAATTTAGCTTCTAAGCTCAAATCTTAGAGCAAAAACTCATATTTGTTGGTTAATGTGTATTAGATAAATGAATTAGGGTGTAAAATGGATTTGGGACTACCCTCATATTGTTATGTTCCCCCTTCTTATGGTCATTTTGATTTCATGCATTTCTACATGATGAGTTTGATGGTCTTGGATACCAAATTGGAAAGGGTTTTTTCCAAAAGGCTTTGCCCTTGCCATAATATTGTTAAGAATAGCCATGTGCCTTGTTATCAGAAATTTTTTTATGGGAAGGAGTAGACATAAGAAAAATTTAACACTAAACTTTAAAAGGACCAAATTAACTAAAACTTGATTGACAACTAAATGCTTTTGAGTTTTGTTTTAGAATTTTTGACTTAAAGTTTTGTAGATAAAAGACTCAAAAGTATTTTTTTTTACAATTAAATATTTTTATCACATGGTAGAACACAAGGAAAAAAACAAACAATATTTATGTTAAACACTCAAACAATCACAAAAAGGTTTAAAATCTAGGAAAATAAGGACTTTTGTAACCTGTAGACTTCCTGTGTCACTTGTTCATTGCATTAGTTGTGGACTAATATTTCAAGGCACTAGCCATGCAAGATCCTAGCCTTCCCATGGCCCACTGAGCCTAGTTTCAAGGGTGAAAGGGAAGTAACTTCTTGATTCTAACTACTAACTGATCTACTATGAATTAAATGCATGGAATATCTTGTTTAAGCTTTAGATATAAACAAGTCCATCTAGGGTAGTTATTGAAATACAATTCAATATAATTAGACCCAATTCCATGGAATAATTTAATTTAATGGATGCACACTATTGGGTTTATCCCTAATGTGCCCAACACAATCTTAGGGATCTCATTATGTTAAAATAAAATAAAAACTAGATTTTGATTTATGTTATCTAAGGCCTAGGTATTGGAGTGTGAAATCCCTTCACTTCATAGTGTGATTAAAACACACAACTACTTAGCCAAAAATGATAGCTCTAACTCAATTTATATACCCCACTGGTACACAAGATTCGGCTTACTATGTGATGATGAAATCCATTGTCAATAGATCCCCTAAGAAAACAAAAATAAAAAGATAATTATTTGCTTATGATTCTAAAATATCTTCACCAATGTGATTCCAAGAGAAGAGCATAACATAAGTATTGTCTTGGGTAGCACAACTTACATGTGTTGTTTATGATTATCAAGTATCATTACCAATGTGATGTTAAGAGAAGAGCATACACAACACAAGTAAGACATACAAATATTGAAAAGAGACAAATTTAAATCTAAAAAACCAAATGTTTTCTAATTATTAAAGTAAATGAAAAACTTAAATAAAAGTTTGCAAGAAAAATTGAATAAAAAAATGTTTAGAAATTTAAAAAATAAGTTATGTTTGACTCTTTAGATACTTTTATTTGACTTACATCCTATAAACAAACTATTAATTTTTTTTGGTTTGGCTGAAAGAAAGTACAACTCGAAAAAAGTTAGCAAAACACAATGGAAAACATAGAAAAAGAAGACTTTGGAATGATTTCAAAAATAAATAGTCAGAAGAAATTGTGAAATTATTAGTTGTTAGAAACTAGAAAACAAAATGGAAAATAAAAAATGAATCAAAATAATTTTGAGTTTACCTATAACGATTTCGTTGATACCTTTGAAAATTCCATTGATGCAACTCATAATTATGTTGATGCCTAAAATGATTTTGCCAATAAGGTGCACAATTTTGCTAAAGACAAGCATGATTTCACTAATAATAAAAATAGATAAAACATAAATAATAAATAGAGAATGATTTTAAAATTAGGTTAAATGATTTTGCAATTATGTTTCATGATTTATCTGATAAATGAAATGATTTCCTAAAACTGTAGGGTATAGAAAATAAATCAAAATAGGAAAAATAGAGTTAGAAAACTCAAAACAAAGACTAGATTGTAGAAGGAAATTGATATTGAGAACTCTAAAAAAAAAGAAAAATAGATAATTGACATACAAAAAGCTCTCAAAAATGATTTTGTAGTTAGGGTAGATGATTTCATAGTTAGGTTGAAAGAATTTTTATTTAGGTTGGATGAATCTGTTACTGATAGTTACAATTTCATTATTGTTTAAAAACAACATATAAAAAAAAGGAACAATTTTGTAGTGAGGCTTAATAATTTCATTGTTAATTACGACAATTTTTCTATTTAGACCTAGAATTTCACTGACAAATCTCATAAATTTGATGTTTAACAAAAAAGAAGAAAAATGACAAAACAAAAAAGACTAGAATAGAAATAGAAAAACTAGAGGTGATAAAAGATGTTAAAAGACAATAAAAAATAGGCTAAAAATGATTTCACTATTCTCCTCTATAATTTCACTGATGAACATTAAAAATTCACTATTACATAGATTGAACATTAGATGAGCTTGAAATCACTATAAATTATACTTGTAACTATTAAAAAAAATTCTAATATCAAGGTTAAATACAAGTGCACAAGAAAAATTATAGAAATAAAGTGAAATGAGATCCTAAATACACCTATGATGACTAAGATTTTCAAAGATGAGGAAAAGTCCCATTAAGCATGTCAAAATGTGTGAAGGGAATTCATATTAAAACTAAGCTAAGAAAAAAAATATCAAATGAAAAATAATCTAAACTCAATACCTTAGGATAGAGCTCAAAATGAAATAAACAAGAACACAAACTTATATCTTAGTACCATGATCTTCCTCCATTATGATTTTAATTGATTTGATCTCTGAATTTTGGTTTCTCAATATTTTCTAATGCAAGGGAAAATGAGTAGATTTTTGTTATGAAAATTCTCTTTGGATGTATTTTATTCACTTGGGATTCACTCATAAATTTGATGGCACTTCATTAGCACAAGGATGGATGAGAGTGATAGATTGCATATCTAATTATAGGTTTTTGGGAGGTCAATTAAATATTAGAGTATTATTTGAATATTTATAATTATTCAAATAATCAATAGTGGAGAATTATTAATCATTCATGAGGATGATGACCATTCCATAGACTAAGAGAAAAGGTGAGTTGGTTGAGTGAGTCATAAAAAAAGGGTCAACTTAGTTGAAAATTTCCAAACTGACTCACTAGGTGGTTGAAGAAGTTGAGGAAGTGGTTGGATGAGTCAACATGTAAGAGATATAAACATGGAGGATGTCTAGGTGAGGTGAAAAATCTAGATTTATTAAATAAATATGGATAAAAGGTATGCATAATTGAGTAATTAGGAATTATTAAATTATTAAAATTTGGAGGGAAATGATGTTAGTTTGAATTCGAATTTAGAGAAAAATAAGAGTGCATTTTGATGCTAAATAAAATTTAGGTGTCCACACTGCCCATATGAATGTACCATCCTTTTTAAATAACTCTTCAATAGGCCCTAAAACATATGCATAATTATGGATAAAATTATTGTAATAACAACACTATCCCAAAAGTACACACACCTCCCTCTACATGTGTGGAGTGTCTAGTTGAAAATCTATTGTTACTTTCACAAGATCCACTAGCTTGTTATATTTATAGTTGACATGTCTGAAAATGTGTAGACACAAAAATTTGTTACTAAACACTTTAACAACATCAACATTGGGATTGTTTGACATAGTTGGGCATTACATTCACATTTTAATCTTGTGCACTCTTTCCCTCTATCCACATACCCCTTTATTTTCTTAACTAAACCTATTTGTTAGATACATTTTTCTTAGGTTAGATTAGTTTACTTAAGAACATTCAAAATCTCACACAAATCTTCTCCATATCTCAGATCACTAATTTACACTCTTAAGACAACACTGGTAATGACTAGACACTTACAATTACCACAAGTGTCTACCTTTGCTAGTAGTGTATAGGAACACTCAATGACAAAATTTAAAATTTGGAAGTGTCCACTAGGTTTGCATAGACATGTTTCATGGCTTAGTAATAGTGGGAAATTATAAAGAATTATCTATAAATACAAATCAATCTGAAGGTTACCACTCTCTTGGTCATAATTGGATAACATAGAAATTAATTGATCACTACTTGAGAAATCCACCTAAATTTACTTGCTTCATTTATCAACACTATTATTATTATTATTATTATTATTATTATTAGTTGACACTAACATCTCTAATTTTGTCTAATGATCACTAATCATGTCTAATTTTATCTAAAACATCCTTACTAATCCTCCTAGTATTTTATCTAACAACCCTTTCCTTTCTTCTTTATCTATTAAACCTTATTATTATCCTGCAAATTACTTAATTTACCTAATTCCCTATTATCCACTAACTAATCCCACTTATCTATTATTTGAGAATTTAAAATTCCCATGACCCACCTACCCACCTACCCTAACCTATTTCTAGGCTCTCCTACATCCCTAGTCCCTAATCACCTATCCTAATCCCCTACTAATCTTGTTTAGTCCATTAATGGATTCTAGAATTCTCCAATTCTAGAATCCTCTCTAACTTAGCCCTTCCTTTCTAGAAGCCTTTATTCAAAAGGCTTCTAAAGAATTTTCAATTCATTTTTAATCCTCCCTCTCCTCTATTTAAAAAATCCACTCCTCCATTGCCAAACTAACTAAGCAATGTGAAATAAATCCATGCCTAATCTATGCTAAAGTTTTCTATCAACATAGTCTTTGATAAAGTCTTCAAACCAACATCATGCTAAAATTTTGAGTCTATTGTAAGCAATCTAATCTCCATCCATAAATCCATTTGTAGTCTTTAGTATTCCTTTTTATTTGAATCTTGATTGGGAACATTTAGATTTATTATAGAATGTTGCTTTAGATGTTAATTTTATGGCATTTTGATCTAATGGTTCTCAATTTTAATGGGAGATTGTAGATTTGGGCATTTTTGGTCAATTTATATAATCAAAATCTCTATTATCCTACATTTTGGTGACCACAGTGGGAACCCTCTTTTTGAACTAACATGGTGTGTTTCAAGTGTGTTAATCAATCTTGTAGGTCAGATTGAAGGCAAATTTGGGCTCAAAATTTCAAAAATCTCATGCTCCAGATGAAGTGCAACATTAATTTGTAACTTGTAGTATTGCAAAGGTGGTATTGAAGATTCTAGTTGAAGTATTGCATTAAATGTATGAACTAACTGCTTATGGATAACTTTCTTGGAAGGTTTTTATTTTTTTTTACAATCTTACCTCCTGCAAAAGGTGAATTTGACTTAGACCTACAATTTTGAATATATAGATGTGATTTTTATGTAATATAGTATTAAAGTAAAAAAATTAACCCTATATACATCTTTCTATTTTCTATGGCTTTGTATTATCTTGATTATCATACATAACTAAAATCACATTCTATCACCCTTAATAGAAGTGGTTATTTTATATTCATCAAAACCACTTTTTGTCAATTGCAATATTGAATACTAGTTGTGATTTTGCCTTTATAAGCAGTAGTTTTGACATAAACACAAAATCTTTAATCTAAGTCTCTAGTTTTTTGTTTAACTATTGTCTTCTCACAAGAAAGGGAAGGTGCTACTCAGATTAACATCAAACATCCAAACACCCCTTTGACTACTTGGTGCAATACCATATTTTGTGAAAGGTGGTTTTTCATTTTAATTATCAATTTTGCATATTAACAAGTGATTTTGACTTAGGCTATTTAAATATTGCATTCACCTAATCAGAATCAAAATATAATCTTGTTTTAATATTTTATACATTTTGTGAATATTTTTAAATATTCATTTCTACTGTTAAAATCAGTTGTGTTTTCACAAAGCTATAAAACCACATTTCATAAATTATGATATTAACTTAGATTTGTAGTATTTAACTAACCACCAATAGTTTTACCTTAAAAATGTAATCACATAAATATTTTGAAAAACCACATTTTATGAAGTGCAATATTTATACTAAGATATGGTATTACATTGACCATAAGTGGTTTTGTCTAGCCATGTGGTAATGGTCAAGCTAACCATTTTAAAAACTACATATTCTAAAGAGTTAATTATGACTATAAAATGTGATATTACACTCTCTGGAGCTGGTTTTGAATTAACTGACTATGTAAGTGTGGTTTTGAAAAAAGCTAGTTGTGATTTTACTCTGTATTTTTCTTAAAAAATTAACTTTATTGAGTGTTTCTTATAGACCATTTTTGGTGAATCTTGAGTCATTCCAAGGGTTCCACAAAATCCAAATTGCATTTGGATTTAGGGGCACTACCCCTAGAACATGCCTAGTACTGTGACTAGTAGTGCACCTAAGGTGCTACCACCAGACCTTTCCAAGGGCACTTCCCCTTGACCACGTAAGGGGCACTTCTGCTTAACCCTATAAGGGGAAATTCCCCTTGACATCACTGGGGGCTACCGCCCCTAGACACCTGCATCATGACCCCTCATCTAAAAAGGTTATAGTGCACAATCATGGTTATTTTTAGTTTTTTTTATTAAGGCTAATTAGACTAACATTGTGTTTCTTATAGGGGTAAATCTAGTGGAAATTTTGTCTTGCTAACATCTTATCTTCCAAATCATACTTTTGTAGGTGGCCCCTCAAGATTGCCAATCAAAACTACTAATCACTTGCTTTACAAGTTGCCTAACAAAGATATTTTGGCAATTTGAAAAATATATTACATATATTATGTATATATCACACTTAATTAATAATTTAATAAATATTTTACTTATTTGAGTGTTACTTGAGGGCTAGAATGGTGTATTCTCTCCTCCCTACATCCTAGCAATGAGTCTCAGAGGATCAAAAAACACTAATAAACCCTTCCAATTTTATTTTTAGGGGCAACATGATGTGGAATTCACACCCATGCACTTGCCATAGTTTTAGGGTGATAGTGACTGTGATTTCACCACCATGCACTAATCCACACTCTATGTTTTGGTGGAGTATAAATATCAAGGAAAACTATCATTAGTCTAAGTGGTTGACCTCATATAGGTAATCTATTAAGGAAAAGAGTTAATTCTCTCAACCAAGAATTAGAAAACACCCTATACAAATTTGAGTCCCACGTACATTTGTGTATCTCAGGGATGCCTCTAGACATCCTTGTTTATACCTAGTTTAGGACCTATCAGTTGTAATAGGCAATCTACTACTAGATTTGATATCATCTCCCAGGTGACCTTGATGTGTAGATAGGGTTGAAAAGGTTTAATATAATCTATAATGGATCACTGGCCTACAACCTCACCCATAAATCCATTGAATTATGTAGTCATTGGGTTACATACCCATCAATTTAGTAATATTAGGTTTGTGGTTTGATTGACTTGGTGAGTGTTGTGCTACAGCTATGTTGTTTATGATCTGAGTTAGCCTTTTAACCAAACCTATACACACCTATATAAGCCTCATGTGTGTGTGTGTGTGTGTGTGTGTGTACATCATCATCTTGTTTCACTGGTGCATCAATTTATACATCCTTGTCAAAATCATCGTACATAAATTTTCTTAAGTATAGGTGTATGCATCCTTTTAAACATTGTCTCATCTTGTCTTATGCCTCATCTTGGTCACATACTAGTTTATTCTCATCTACCTATCATTAGTCATACCCCCACCACATACATATCCTAATAAAATCTTGTCATCCATTTATCACATCTTATCATAATCCAACTCCATGTTAGTCACTTAGACTTGGAATTAATCGTCTCTAGTGTCATAAAACTTATTCCATCTTATTTGTAACCAATCATGCATCACTTAGAATTTCTTAGTCCCCTAGTCCAAAATGGTCATTTGGCTTGACCTTTTCTTGTCTAGTCACTTTATCCACCATCTTATCAATCTAGACCTAATCATAGTCTAACCCATTTCATTCCCCTATCTATACTAGTCCTCTCATCAAGTTTATAGTCATACTTTGGTCGCCATCTACATTGGCAAAACATTATGTATATTTAAAGTTCCTCATCATCAACTTTCTTGTGTCTGATCAAGTTTGAGGTATAATAACAATCCTATCAATCTATCCATCCAATCATCTCATCCTATTTGAGTCTATCATCTTAGTCTTGAGCTAGTCTTAATTTAATAAATCCCTAGTCAAAATTATCCTCTCAAGCCAATCTATTCCTAGTCAAGTCTTAGACATTATCATAGCTTACCCAATCAAATCCATTCAATAACATCATAGTTTAGGTCATGTAATAATTTGGTCTACTCAATATGGTCTTACTTCATCAAACATCACATCACATCAAACATATAGTCAAAATTGAGATCAGACTAAAGTAAGCCTTTGTCCAAATTTGTTACACACATTCCATCATCATCCTTAGTGTTTCCATTCAATCTCCCACACCTACTGATTGGTGATTATGAACCACATCATCCATATTTTTTCCCATCTTGATCCATGACATCTAAAACAAATTTGGTCAATGTCCTAATCGAGTAATGCCTCATCTCCAATAAGGATGTAATCCTTGGATGCCTCCTTGAGCTAAGCACTCCACATCCTATAGACTTTGAGCCCATCCATCTAACATTACCTTCAGTCTGTACCCATCCACATTAGTTAACTCCTAGTCTTCACACCACCCAATATCAGATAAATCCTCCATCCACTAGTCATTGTGAATTATCTACCCCTTCCTACTCTAGCAAAAGGAATCCTATCCTAGCCACCTCATCTACTACTCCACCCACCCAAACACATCAACAATCATTTTATCTAAAATCCAATGAATCCACATCTAAATCATAATGTGAAGGGATACCCTATACTCTTCTTATTATATAAATATAATCCCTCTTCCATAAACATGTTATCACTAACACGATGCTCTATCCACCCATATAAGATCTTAATTTCACCAAGCCTAAGCCCTCTTGGTATAATGCTAACCATGTTAAGATCTACACATAGCTCTGATACCAATTGTTAGGACCTTACAGTACAATTGATTACTTTTGTATAAGCAACTAAACATGGAATTAAACCAGAAGTAATAAGTAACTAGAAATATGAAATAGCAAATAATAGGAGATACGAGAAACAACCAATCTATATTAAACTCTTCCAGAAGGAAATACAATGAAGAAATCTCTCTTCTTCTCACACTTCAAAGATGTACAATAATTCTCCCTCAAGAGTTCTCTCTCTCTCAATCAATTACAACCAACTCAACACTGAGTTGTTCCCTCCTTATGACAATCAACTCAATGGTTGTTTTGCCTACTTCCAGTGACAATCAACTCAATGGTTGTTTTGCCTACCTTCTTACAAATCTTCTTGATCTTGCACCTTGTAGATCTACTTGATCTTGCACCCTATAGATCTAATTGATCTTGCTTACATTACAATACAGCCCCATGGGTCTCTTAAATAGAAACCAAAACAAACAATAATTAGAAACATGGACTCAAGACTAAAATTATTCTTTACATTCAAAATAACTATTCATCTAAAATTAGAACAATTTTGGAAACACACAGGTGACTGATGTCAGTTCCTATCTGACTGATGCAGGTTGACCATAACCAATGCCGGTTACTGTGTAGCTAAAGATAACCGATGTCGGTCGACCCCTAACCGATGTTAGTTGGCTCTGACCGATGTCGATTACTGTGTAACCCAACAACCTCCACATTTGCTCATTTAGTGAAGCTTTTAGCTCTATAACTCAACAATATCCCACTTGGAGATAAACAGCTGCACTTGTACCTATACAACAACATCCTCTAACCTATTTTTGGCTTGTTTCTCCATCTTCAAGTTCAATCTTGAAGACCAACAGAAGTTGAATGAAGATTCAACTTATCCTTTGTTATTGGCTTTGTTAACATATCTATAGGGTTCTTATCCATATGGATCTTTTCTAGCTTCAACTGTCCCTCCTCCAATACCTGTCTAATGAAGTGGTACTTAAGCTGTATATGTTTGGTTCTTGAATGAAAGGCTGAATACTTTGACTATCACTATACAATCTATAACTCTCTTGCTCCTTTCCCAACTCTTCCATGAATTGAGTCATCCATATCATTTCCTTGCTAGCCTCTATGACTGCAAAGTATTCTGTCTTTGTAGTAGACAGGGCAACAACCTTATGCAACTTTGAAATCTAGCTAATCGCCATTCCACCAATAGTGAACACATATCCTGTGGTGCTTCTCCTGCCATCCAAGTCTCCTACCATATCTAAATCTACATACCCATGTAAATAAGTGTTTGACCCTCCATAACATAAATGCCTATGCTGGTCCCTCTCAGATATTTGAGAATCCACTGAATTGCTTTCTAGTGCTCCTTTCCTGGATTGGCCATAAACTTGCTGACAACTCCCACTGCTTGGGCAATATCAAGCCTAGTACATACCAACCTGGCCTTATGTCTCATTTTTCCATTCTATCCTTCCTTTAACTTATATATCCATTTGTTTTTTAGTGATTTCTTTTCAGCTAGCAACTCAACCAAATCCCACGTATGGTTCTCATTCAAGGAATCAATTTCCTTATTCATGCCATGCTCCCACTGTTTCCTAGATTCTACCTGCATTGCCTCATCAAAACTTCCAGGTTCTCCACCATCAGTGAGCAAAAAGTAGTATAAAGAAGGGGAATAATGAATTGGAGGTTTACTTACCCTTTCAGATCTCCTTATGGGCATTTGAGACTCATTGACAGCTTGCTGTCCACCCAAATTTGCTGACAGTGACTAATCCCGGTCATCTCTCAGTCTGCACTCGACAGATGTCGGTTCCATCTAATTGACTTGACCGACATCAATTTCTACCTGACCAATGTCAGTTTCCACTTGCCTGACATCACCAACTTTGGTCTTCACCTGATCAACATCGATTCCTGCCTGATCGACATCTTTCTTTGTCTGACCAACGTCGGTGTCTGTGTTTTCCTGTGAGTGATGATTTTTACCCACAAGCTCATTTTGGATCATAACCTCATCCAAATCAATATTTCCCTACTCAAAATTATTTAGCCTCTTGAGCTGATCACTGTACATCACCTTCTCATTGAAAACCAAGGCTTTCCATTCCTTAAATGTGTCAAAAACATCAAATTTCCTCTTTATGCAATAAACCCATACCTTTCTTGTAGCATCATCAATGAAAGAAACATAACACTGTGATCCTCCAATAGAAGCTCCTTGAGTTGGTCCCCACACGTCTGTGTGAGCAAGCTCCAACTTGTGTTTCTTCTTTGTTGACCCAATTTTGAGAAATCTCACTTTCTTCTGTTTCCGAAAAATACAATGCTCATAGAAATCTAGATCTATCAAATATGAAAGCTTACCTTTTGACTTAAGAATATCCATTCCCTTCTCACTCATGTGACCAAGCCTACAGTGCCACATCTTTGCATCTACATCTAAAGTAGATAGATAAACTGTACTTACTTTCTTACCTCTAGCTAATATAAGTGCACCCTTGGAAACTTTCCAAGATTCAGCTGTGAGAGTTACTGTGCAACCCTCATCACCCAACTTTCTTGCAGAAATCAGATTCCTCTTCAATATGGGCACATGCATGACATCCTTCAACACCCATATGTTGCCATTCTACAATTTTAGCTGCACTTTTCCTTTGCCAAGAATTTGACAAGGCTCACCATCCCCTAAATAAAATTTTCCAAAGTCTCCATGGACATAATCATTGAAAAATTCTCTATTTGGGGTTGCATGGAAAGAAGCACCAGAATCTAAAACCCATGATTCTACCTAATTATCCAAAGAAAATATAAGAGCATCTTGTGCAACAATACTTGCATCATTTTCTTCTTTATTACCTTCATGCTGATCTTCTTTCAACCAACAATCTTTCTTTGCATGTCCTTTCTTTCCACAATTCTAGTAGGTTATTCTTCCATTTTTGGATTTGGATCTACTTCCCATCTTTGACCTTGATTTCCCTTGCTTGCCCTTCTCTCTTTGCTTTCCCCTGCTTTCAACACTTAAAGCATTACCTAATGTTTCTCCTATGCTTTTCTTGTGAATTTCCTCATTCAAGATTACACTAATAACATCATCAACTTTCAAGATATTTGAAGTAGACGCAGTATTACTAACTGCCATTACCAAGCTATCCCAACTTTCAGGTAAAGAACATAAGATTAAGAGAGCCTTAATTTCATCATCAAAAACTATTTTGACTAAAATTAACTGATTTACTAATCCATGGAAATCACTAAGATGAATATATACAGATCCATCTTCCTGCATTTACAAATTAAATCATTGCTTCATAAGAAATACCTTATTCGAAGCTAAGGGTTTTTCATATAAAATTGCCAAAGTATCCATTAACTCTACCATTGTCTTTGCCTGTGATAAATTGAAAATCACAGACGATGCCAGGCTCAACCTTATAGATCCAAGAGCCTTTCTATCAAGAACATTCCATTCTTCATCTTGCATATCTGTGGGCTTTTTTGAAACCCCACCTAATGGTAAGTATAGATCTTTATGATACAGATAATCTTCTATCTGCATCCTTCATAATTGATAATTCTTGCCATTGAATTTCTCCATTCTTAGTTTACTTTCTTTTGCCATTGCTTTACTCCCACTCAATCAAAAACCCTTGAGAGTTAGCATGTAATCAACAAAGACTAACATGCTCTGAGCTTTTCTTCAACCTAGCTCTGATGAACCTAGCTCTGATACCACTTGTTAGGATCTACACATAGCTTTGATACCAATTGTTAGGACATTATAGTATAATTGATTACTTTTGTATAAGCAACTAAACATGGAATTAAACTAGAAGTAATAAGTAACCAGAAATACAAAATAGCAAATAATAGGAGATACGAGAACAACCAATCTGTATTAAACTCTTCTAGAAGGAAATACAATGAAGAAATCTCTCTTCTTCTCACACCTCGAAGATGTACAGTAATTCTCCCTCAAGAGTTCTCTCTCTCAATCAATTACAACCAACTCAACACTGAGTTGTTCCCTCCTTGTGACAATCAACTCAATGGTTGTTTTGCCTACCTTCTTGTAGATCTTCTTGATCTTGCACCTTGTAGATCTACTTGATCTTGCACCCTACAGATCTAATTGATCTTGCTTACATTACAATACAGCCCCATGGGTCTCTTAAATAGAACCCAAAACAAACAATAATGAGAAATGTGGACTCAAGACTAAAATTAGTCTTTACATGCAAACTAACTATTCGTCTAAAATTAGAATAGTTTTGGAAACACACAGGTGACCGATGTTGGTTCCTATCTGACCGATGCCGATCGACCATAACTGATGCCAATTACTGTGTAGCTGAAGATAACTGATGTCGGTCGACCCCTAACTGATGTCATTTGGCTCTGACTGATATCGGTTATTGTGTAACCCAACAACCTCCACATTTGCACATTCAGTGAAGCTTTTAGCTCCACAACTCAACAAACCAATACTATGTATATCATTAAACATGGGGACATACCATTAATCGATGTCATAATTTCATAAATTATGTCCAATACCTCATTTACCATGGTGATATTGAAATTAATAATGAATCATATGCATCTACATCCTTGGGTGAACAAGAAGAAGAATGGCCATATTCTATTCTTGATCATGATCAAGCCCTTCACTTTCTAAGCCAAGGTCAAGACACCACATTCATCTTCTATTGTCCCCCCATATTTGATAACTCCTCCATCAAATATGAGTCTATTCCCCATGAACCTAGTCCTCCCTTTCCTCATGAGTTCTTCCATGGGCCAATCTTTGGAAAATCCATTGCTCCTCCATCATCTTCCTCTCAACCATAATATCAAAAACCCCACATTGAGAGGTCACTTGTAGATAAAAGATATTATAATATAATCATCTCATCATCAAAGTTAACATTAGAGTCAACATCAGTCTTATCTGCATCAGGATCATGCTCAATGCTAATTTTTGAATAAGAGCCCTCATAAAAAATATCATCCCTCATAGATATTGCACTAGATGATGACTATGCCTACTCTTTTTAAGATACCTCCAATTTGGATGATAATTAGTCACCATGCATATATTTTGATACCAATCAAGATGATGAAGTCAAAATAGAGTTTTTACAAGCTTTATCTATTAAAGATAGCCACAGTGAATTTGATCCTACTTTAGATGTGTCTATTATAGCTAGTCCTAGGGATCCTTTTATTGAACCTGAGGATATTTTCTCTAATGTAAAAATTGGGTCTCTTAGGAACCCCTATGAATACCATGATACCCTATCATCCCTCACTAACCTCATCATACCATATCTACTACCTTCATCCATCATAGGTCCTTTCCTTCCCATCAATGATCATTTAATCACCTCCCTCCATAAGGACAAATAGGAGCACACATCATTGGACCCTTCTGAGAGTAACACAATATGTGCCATAAATACAAAGATCCAAGACCATATTCTAAAAGTCATAAATCATGATCAAATCATCTTTAATATAATAAGTCAAAATAAGGCAAAGTCAAATCATCAACCTAATAAAAAATTGTCTTCCCCTAGTGAAATCCTCTTTGAGGACTAGGGGACCATCAAAGTTAAAATCATCATTTATCAAGTACAAGATCATTCTCCTCTGGTGAAGCAAAAATTTAGGCAATAAGGGGAAATTGAGAAGTCATGAAGTCTAAAAATAAAAAATGTAAAAATTAGTATCAAGATGGCTAATAAGTAATCAAATCGAATATGAATCGCATAGTCAAAGTATCTTAGATCACTTACAGTCCTTTTTCATATGAAACCAATCAAATATATAATGTCCAACATCTCCAAAGATGTGGGTGACTATTATTTTTAATCCTCAAATGCCCACCACAACTTCCTATCATGATCCTACCATTCATTCATGTCTAATACACCCCCATAAACATCAAGATATAATCTAATCTATACCTCACATCACCTTCCTAGTTATTATCATCTCTCATAGGGGAAACAAATAATTATGGTCTAGATATATAGAGGGGTTTCAATAAATAATAAATGAATATCACATGGATATTCATACATCCAATAGTGACAACATGATCCCAACATCCCATCTATCAAGAATAGGTGTTGGTTGAAGATCATGAAAATGTTGTCATTCATTCATCTTACACCAATATCTAGTAAATATAGATGCCAAGAGTTAAAAATTCAAATGTTAATAAATAAATAAAATAAAATAAAAATCATTTATCCAATGGTGAAAACCAATCTTTTAGTACCGTGGGCAAGAACCATGATGTAAAACTAGTTTTTGGCATCATGGTAGAATAATATATTATCTATATTGTCCCTCAACAATTAGGGGAAAGTCATTTTCATCCACATAATATCAACCCTATCTACATCACACCCATATCATCCTTCATCCATCATTCCTACCCATCATCTGTCATCACATCATGCATCCTATTATGTCCATCCTTTCTTCTAGTCTTGACCTTCGTAAAGGAGAGGGAGATGTCTTGGGAAATATTCTAGAATCATCTTAGCATATCCTCCAATGAACACTCAAGTAATTATATATTTGGTTATTTCATGATTTTTTCATTGGAAATATCTAGTCCACTCTTCCTTGGTCCTCATCCCCTTTTTAACATTGCCATCATCATTTTTTCATTCTTTTCATTCTCCTATCCTCATCCTAGTTTTTAGGCTTGGTATTCCCTTTGCTAGTAGCCCCCATTTGTATAATGTACACACATATTATTGAAAAAACCTAAAAATTATAAAATCTCAAAAAGCTAAAAATATTCCAAAATGTCATGTCTTATGCATATTCTACCATTTTAATCCATTTCCATGCCCATTGTCTTTCATAACCAAGTCATATACATACATCCACATAAGGGAAAATATAGTCTATAATAGGGCTAGCATTGACCTAGTCTCACTTTAGCTTGATAAATCTCAAGTCTCTCATCATGAGATGGTCAATCGTCATGTTGAATAACCCTTATGTTCTATCACTAATCTACACCAAATCTATACCCCTATCTAAACCCATATCCTTAATCCACTTTCACTTCACATCATGATCATCCTAGTCCAACTCATCACTTAATCAATCATCTAATCAACTCTCATAAAGACAATTAGATGAGACATAATGACACTACATGTAGATGTTTGTGTGTGTTACTTATCTACTCTATGTTGTTTGACATGATTGCATGTATTTTATCTTGTATATATATGTGATTATCTTATGTTTTTTTAATTTGTATGTGTTTCTTTTTATTATTTCATGATAGATATTTTTTTATATTGGAAAATGAATGAGGATGCTATGCTGACACCAAAAATACATAATGATACTTTTAGGTTCCCTCAATGATGCAAAGTTCACTATTTACCCATTTTTATGCACTTTAGCACAATGCCATCTTGGTCATATTTATATCATGGGGCTTTTTTCCTAGTGTTATATTTCATCATATTGATTAGACTATGGTGAGACATATCACATAAATGATGGCTTGATAATTGACCTCACTTATCATTTCCCATCATCCTAAATCACCTCCTTAATAATTTATTCATCTTAATACCATCATCGAGCTAATCATCCAAATCCACTCATCTAATATCCAATAATTCCTCCATATCCTTTTATCATTACATCTATTAATCATCTAACATCTCTCTAATCATCTAACATCTCAACTCAACTCTCAATCAATCATCATCACATCTAACATCTATCTAATAACTAACATCTCTAAAAAACATTATCATCCTCATTATCTAGTATATCTTGTCATTTATCATCTAGCCTAAACTACATTGGCCTAAGGTCTTTTCAGACTATGTAGGTAGTGCTCAGTCACATGGTGTTCCTGAGGTCAGCTTAGCCACTCTCTTATCTTTCTCCACCATTTGTCATCACATCTCTATAGTCCCTTATCATCCTCGTATATTACATCAATAAAATATTTGAAAAATAATATAAATCATTAATCAATCAATGTATTGATCAACCACCATCCCCACAATAATCTCCCTAATCTTCCCATTCAATTACTCACATCTATCAATTGGGCCCAATAAATCACAACATCCATCTTTTCTTCTGTCAATCATCCATTATCATTGATTAGTTAATTTATCATTTAAAGTTTATGGTTTCCTCCTTAGATTAGGGCATGACTAGGAACATAAATTTATTATCATCTCTCATTCCCAATTTCCTTTCTAGGGTCATTTTCAATCAATCATATTGTAGCTCAATGATTTGATGTAATGAAGTTCATATATTTATCTTTTGTTTACTCAATCATATCACTTTCTTCTCTCTCATCTCCTTCATCATATCACTTGACTTCAGATTTAAGCCACATTTTTCAAAAATATTATCAAATCATTGTCTTATCTTTGGATCGATGCTCTCCTAGAATGTGTCCTTGCTTGGGATATGTTGAAAAATCATTACCTTTATCATCTTGGTCTACATCTATCCCTGACATGCATCTTTGCCTAGGATATGCCGAAAGCTTATGGCCTCTTATCTTATCATCATCATGCTTCCACTCCATGTGAATATGTGTTTTCTATGTGTGTCATCACTTATATCTTACTAATTAGGTCAAGTTCATCTTCTTCATAATATATCTCACATCTCATATCCCATCCCCTTATTTATTCATTACATCCCACCCTTTGTTTCTTATTTTCAAGTGGCCATCCACCTCCTTCCTCACCACATGTCCCCTCGAGGGGGCATCATGTGTACAATAACATCATCAATGAAATGGGTTTTATTTAAAAGACCATTATTCCTTCCACTTATTCCTCTTTCAATTCCCTTTAGAAGAGGGGGAAAATGTATACACTTAAATTTACTCACTTTGTTTATCACCATCATCATCATCATCATCACCATCATCATCATCATCATCATCACCATCATCATCATCATCATCATCATCATCATCATCATCATCATCATCATCATCATCATCATCATCATCATCATCATCATCATCATTTGATACTAACATCACTAATTTCATATAATGATCACTAATAGCATATAATTTTATCTAAATCATCCTTACTAATCCTTCTAATGTTTTGTCTAACACCCCTTTATATTATGAACAACTGAAAGCACACAATTGATTACCAAATACAAGCAACATAATATGCAGAATTAACCAGAATCAACAAGTAACTGAATCTAGAAATAACACATGATATGAGAGACAATACACAACTTGTATTAAAACTCTTACAGAAAAGAATACAATAAAGAAGATGCCACTTCTTCTCTACCACCTCTTCAGAGGCTTCCCACACCTCAAGTGAATAGTAATTCTCTCTTCAAAGCTCTCTCTCTTAGGTCCCAACACCCAACTCAAACACAGAGTTGGTGTTCACCTTATACCTATGCTCCATGCACACCACAAGTGCTCCACGCACTCCAAAAGTACACAAATTTACTTCAAGTAGATCTCCCCTAAACTTGCAAAAACTTGCACCTCAATAGACCTTACTTATGGAAGGATCTTCCTTGCCTTCCTCTTTGCTCTGAGTACACACCTGTACTCCAAGTAGATCCTGCCTGATACTGTTCCCTGTTGTGTTACTGTCCTCCCTGATCTTGCACACCTACAAATCAATCTAGTTCTGCACACCTGTGGACCTTGACCTTGCACACACATACACCTACATATCAATGATCTTACTTACCATGTAGATCTCCTATAAAAGCCATGCTCACCTGATGACCAAGATCATACACTCTTGAAGAACCCTGCTGATTCTCCAAACCAGTACCCACACTTGGTACTGTGGCACTAAGAGGAACACACCATTGCTCACCTCACACATAGAAGGAGCTTATAATGATGCTCTCTTACTCTCTAGCACAAGCTTACAATACAACCATGAGTCTATTATATAGATCTCATCCAAACAATAATTAGACACCTAATACAATAATTAGATCCATAGCTCTCAGTCTAAAATTGGCTCTCAACATGCAAACACATGGTTCGTTAGCTAACTGCTCGTAAAACACTCCAGCTCAAACCACACAGGTGACCGACATCAGTCCCTGTCTGCCTGGGGGTCACCGACGCCAGCCAACTTTTGACTGATGTCGGTTGCCTTTTGGTCTAATCCTGTCGATGTCAGTTGGCCTAATCGATGCCGGCATCTGAGATGCTCCGCAACCCTTCTACAACCTCCTCCTCTATTTGCATCAGTGAAGCTTTTAACTCCATAACCTAACAATCTCCCACTTGGAGATAAATAGTTACACTGTACCTATACTTGTACCCCATCTAATCTATTTCCTGGCTTGTATCCCTCTTCAAGATCAATCTTGAAGACCACCCACCACACAACCTGTGGTGTACCTCCTGTCATCCGAGTACCCTGCCGCATCTGAACCTACAAACACATGTAGTGAAGTCCTGACCCTGAATAGCATGAATCCCTGCTACTGGTCCCTCTCAAATACCTGAGAACTCACTTCTCCAAATTGGCTCCTAACTCTTTGACAGCTCCCACTGCTTGGGAAAACTCAGGTCTATACCAGACCTCATGTGATTTCAGACACTGAACTGTCCAGCCTTTAGTGTGCTCTGATTCTACATCCTGAACCTCACCAATGCCTGATTCACATTAGCTCCCACTGGAGACAAAATCAACCTGTGATCTCCATGTCTCCCATGTCGAAGAATTTTGCTGCTCCAAATTCTTAATAGTAAACCACTGAACTAATCTTACCCTTAGCTCAACAAAACCCTATATGTATAAACCTGCTAGCAAACATACCATCCACATACAGTAATAGAATGATATCATGACTCATCATCCACCTGGTAAGACAAACCACAGTAGTTACCTTGACATTGACTAAAGCCATGCTTCATCCTCCACCTGTCAAAACCTGTACCACTGTCCTGCAGCTCCTCAAGACCATATGCCTGGCCTTCCATCTCACGTGTTCATTCTCTCTATTCTTCAACTAAGGAATCCATTCGTCTCTATACTTTCATACCTCCTGGCAACCCTACCAAATCTCTGCTTGGTTCTGCATCATATACCTGCCATGCTCCCACTATTTCCTGGATCCTTCCTGCTCTACAGTCAGCAACTAGTATAAAGAAGAGGAACAACAAATTTGAGGCCTACTTACGTCTTTAGTCCTCCATATGGGCATTTGAGACTCCTTGACAGCTCGTTGTCCACCCAAAATCCATTACAGTGACCGACCTCGGTCACCACACAGTCTACATCCAATTGACGTCAGTTTCCATGCGCCTGTCCCTGACTACCAACTATGCCGATGTCGATGTCTCCTACTACTGACGTTAGTCCTTGTGACTGATGTTGGTCTTACCTATTGCTGACGTTGGTTTTCTTGTCGATGCTGGTACCTGTGTTTTCCTGTGAGTGATGAATTTTTACCCGTAAGCTCCTTTGAATCAAGTCCCATGTCCAAACTACCCTACTCAAAAGTATCCAGCCCATCCACTGGTCTCTGTCTGCCATCTCCTCCAAGAACACCAAGGCTTTCCAGTTCTTAAGCCTATCAAATATATCTATCTTCCACTTAAGAACATGCATCTCCTTCCTGCTCATGTGACCAAGCCTACGAAGCCACGTCTCTACAACAAAAGAAGAATCAGTAATATAAACAAGTAGATAAAGAGTACCTATTTTCTTACCACCAGCTAATTCAAGCGCATCCGCTGTGAGAGTTCTTGAGCATCTCTCATCACCCAACCTTTCTAAAGAAATTAGCCACATCTCCAAACCTGGGACCTGCATGACCTCCTTCAACACCCATGTGTTGGCCGCCTACAATTTTAGCTCCACTTCCCCTTTGCCAATTCTTTGGCAAGGCTCACTAGCTCCTCTACCTGGGGCTGCATGGAAAGAGGCAACTGAATCTGTTATCCAGGATTCAACTTTATTCAAGAAACCTCCCAGAGCATCTTATGCAACAACCCTTGCTACATCTGCATCTTCAATTCCTTCATGCTAATCTGCTACCAACCAACAATCTTCTTTTACCTACTCTTTCTTTCCATAAGACCGTAAGTGATCATCTGTGCTTTTCAACTCCTCCATTCTTAGCTTACTTTGTTCTACCATTGCTCTACTCCCACTCAATCAAAAACCCCTGAGAGTGATCTGTAACCAAACACAAAACCTGCTTCCTACAACCTTAGCTCTTATACCACGTGTTGGGATATGAACAATCAGAAGCACACAATTGAATACCAAATACAAGCAACTTAATATGCAAAATTAACCAGAATCAACAAGTAACTAGAATCTAGAAATAACACATGATATGAGAGATAATACACAACTTGTATTAAAACTCTTACATAAAAGAATACAATAAAGAAGATGCCACTTCTTCTCCACCACCTCTTTAGAGGCTTCCCACACCTCAAGTGAATAGTAATTCTCTCTTCAAAGCTCTCTCTCTTAGGTCCCAACACCCAACTCAAACATAGAGTTGGTGTTCACCTTATACCTGTGCTCCACACACACCACAAGTGCTCCACGCACTCCACAAGTACACAAACATACTTCAAATAGATCTCCCCTGAACCTACAACAACCTGCACCTCAATAGACCTTACTTATGGAAGGATCTTCCTTACCTTCCTCTTTACTCTAAGTACACACCTGTACTCCAAGTAGATCTTGCCTGATACTGCTCCCTATTGTGTTGCTGTCTTCCCTGATCTTGCACACCTGTGAACCTTGACCTTGCACACACATACACCTGCATATCAATGATCTTACTTACCATGTAGATCTCCTAAAAGCCATGCTCACCTGATGACCAAGATCATACACTCCTGAAGAACCCTATTGATTCTCTAAACCAGTACCCACACTTGGTACAATGGCATTAGGAGGAACACACCATAGCTCACCTCACACACAGAAGGAGCTTATAATAATGCTCTCTTACTCTCTAACACAAGCTTACAATACAACCATGAGTCTATTATATAGATCTCATCCAAACAATAAGTGGATCTGTAGCTCTCAGTTTAAAATTGGCTCTCAGCATGTAAACACATGGTTCGTTAGCTAACTGCTCGTAAAACACTCTAGCTCGAACCACATAGGTGACCGACATCGGTCCCTATCTGCCTGGGGGTCACCGATGCTGGCCGACTTCTGACTGACATCAGTTGCCTTCTGGTCTAATCCTACCAACATCAGTTGGCCTGACCGATGCTGACGTCTGAGATGCTCCGTAACCCTTCTGCAACCTCCTCCTCTATTTGCATCAGTGAAGCTTTTAGCTCCACAACCTAACAATCATCATCATCATCATCATCATCATCATTTGATACTAACATCACTAATTTCATATAATGATCACTAATAGCATATAATTTTATCTAAATCATCCTTACTAATCCTTCTAATGTTTTGTCTAACACCCCTTTATATTATTCTTCATCTATTAAACCTTATTCCTATCTTGCAAATTTATTAATTTACCTGATTCCCTATTATCAATCCCACTTATCCATTATTTGGGAATTAAAAATTTCCATGACGCACCTACCCACCTACCATAGCCTATTCCTATGCTCTCCTACATTGAGAATCCCTAATCACCTATTTAATCACCTATCCTAATCCACTACTAATCTTTCTTAGTCCCTAAATGGATTCTATAATTCTCTAATTATAGAATCCTCTCTAACTTATCCCTTACTCTCTAGAAGCCTCTATTCTAGAGGCTTCCAAAGAATTTTTAATTACTTTTTAATCCTCACTCTATCATCTATTTAAATAATCCACTCCTTCATGTCCAAACTAACTAATGAATTTCCATGTCCAATCTATGTTAAATTCTTTTATCAACATAGTTTTTAATCAAGTATTCAAGCTAACACCATGCTACAAATTTGATTCTATTGTAAGAAATATAATATCCATCCATAAATCCATTTTTAGTATTTCATATTATTATTTATTTGAATATTAATTGGGAACATTTAGATTTAGCTTAAAATGTTACTTTAGATGTTCATTTTATGGCATTTTGATCTAATTATTCTCAATTTTAATGGTAGATTGTAGATTTGGGCATTTTTGGTCAATTTGCATAATAAAAATCTCCATTGCTCAAATTTTCATCCAAAAAATACATATGAAAGTAAATATATAAAAAAACCCTCAAAAGAGCAACCCTAGAGCCAAATCTATATACACACAGTTGCCAAAGTTAAATGGTGCCAAGTGTTAAAATTTAAACATTTGCATTGCATTCTATATTGATCATAATATTGCATTCACACATACATAAGTGGGATGACTATGCATGGATTGAGGCATCCTCATAATATTAAAATATAAGAAACACTTAATCATTTAGTAAGGAGTGGTTGATGTTATCCAAGCTAATATACTAACTCATTTCTCAATGGTCATCTTATAATCAAAATCATAAATAAAGTTTGGACAAAAGGAGAATAAAAACAAAGGTCAAAACACATGATTTAAGGTGAATTCACATATATGAATAATATATAGGTGCAAGCATATGCATATAAGGAGTTATAGACTTAGATAGTTATAGGGACACTGCTAGTAGAGTCATGATAGTATCAGATACCAAAAGGGCTGCAGTTTACCAACACCATCCAAGTAGGGTTTGGGATAATATTCTATGATCTAATAAGTGATATGACATACACATATAATTTTCAAAATTAGTAATGAATTTTATGAGTGACATAATATTAGAAAAGCTGAATACATCTCTCTTTTGAGTACATTAAAGTTGTGCAATATCTATCTATTCTTTTTGAGTTCAAATTTGTATGTTATTATTATCTTTTACATAATTTTAATTTACCCTATTTTAACATCATTTATATCACCTAAATATTGTTATATATAAATTTGAATCAAGAGAGGATGGTTAGTATGGTGTTAGTTCCAAAATGAAAACAAGATGAAATAAACACACTAATAGCATAACATCTCTAGGCCTAGACACTAGGGAGATCTTAGTTAACAAAAACAAATGAAAAGCACAACTAAAAAGTAAGGAATCAAATACAATAATTCATTCACCTTCCTTGGATTCTCAAAATGCCTTTGTAATAGTGGCTTGCTCGGCTTGTGCTCATGAAGTCCTTGGCAATGGAAGCTTAACTACCTCCATCTCTCCTTGGCACCTTTGGCTTGTGGCTTGGATTGGATTGGAATCAATTTGGCATGGTAACACTAGTTTCTTGAAGCTTTTGGAACCAAACTTGAATTATAACTTTGCACTAATTAATCTTAGAAATTATGTTCATGGCCTCTCTATTTATAGATTTTTGGATTTGATCAAAATCAACCTAAACCGTCCATCTCAAGATTGAGATGTGTGGTTGAGGATTAATTTAATTTTTAGAATTAAGTTTGTAATTATCCTCATCATGGAATTTGAATAAGGGGAAATTAAGAGGCATGGACGGCATCGTGGAAGGCATTGATGAGGCATGAGAGGTATGAATCTTGATATTTGTGACATTTATGGCCTAGGGATGTCTTCCCAAGAAATGAGGTCACTTGATAATGTTGATTTTCAATATTCATTTCTAAAATCAAGTATTCAACACGTTTACATGGAATTATTAATTAAGCCTTGATTTGGGTTAATTATCTCTTAAGCATGATTAAGCACTTTGTGCACAAATTACTCAAATTGATCAGAATGTCTTGTTATTGGTCCAAAATTTTATTGGATTAGAATTGGAAGGTCACATCAGATGCATTGGATGAGTATTCCCATTTAGGATGTTTCCAAAAAAAATAACAAAGGCACATGTCTTGTGTAAAATATTTGATAGGGAAGAGCAATCTAGAGCACCTAAGTACAAATTTGGCATTTTGACTCGAAATGAATTGACCAAATTTAGTTGGCCCATAAATTGCATTTCCCTATTTAGGGATACCTTGGCCAAAATCATCACTTGAATACATCAATTTCACATCATTTTATGTGTTTTAGTGTTTTAGGCTAAATTATGCATTTTAGGTGGAAACTAGCCAAAAGCTTGATTGGAGGTTATTGATGACCAGTTTTAGGTGCCTATAGTTTGCCCCTATTTGGGAAGATGTTACAAATTGTAGGCAAAATAATGTATTCTCAAAGAATGATAAATGACCTATATGACAAAAAGAATATTATGGTTGAAGAATAAAGCTCCAAATGGTTTTGGGAAGCCTAGGATGATGCCCCCTCAAGGGAGTGGCCATCATATTTATTGATGGATGATCCCTCGAAAAGAAACAAGAATAAAGGTGGAATTAACCCATGGTTGTGATTAATCCAAATGAGAAAATACTTGTAGGCATTGATGTAAAAAGGATATTGATTTGCCCAAAGGTGGTTATAATTAGGTATAAAAGTCAAAATAATGATCTGCCCATAGGTAGTTATAATCTTTAAGAGACTTGGATTGGCTAAAGATGATTTTGCCCCAGTTAGGGCTAATTATCAAGAATAACTTAAGGATATAACTTGGAATATAGATTAAAGATGAGTGGGTGCAAAGTGATGAAATAGATGGATAGAGGAATAAGATTGATCAGTGTGAATGATGTAGTTGTACCTATCAATGAGGAGATGCTTATCTCGATCAACAATGATAAAACTAGAATGGTCATTGCGTTAATTTGATCAAGGGTGAGATGGAAGGATTTTATAAGGTGCTATAGAGAAAATTATATGAATCCATTGATTTTAGACCTTCTTGAAGCTAATTTTTGCTGTAGCATGTGATTGTAGTATTCATGATAAAACACCATAAAGACTTGGCCAAAAAATGCATAAGGACTGACTCCTGATCTAATAAACACTCAAAAATAATGCACCAATGATAAAAACCATGATGAAAATATTGATGTATGAATATGGATAGACTCAATAATAATGTGCTTGAGGAATTACCCAATGAATGCATATAGACTGAGTTGAGGCAACAGTGTTGAAAGCAAACAAATAGGCAAACAAACAAATGAAAAAACAAACAAACAACAAAACAAATAAAAAACAATCTAAAATAAACAAATAAACAACCAAACTAAAATAAATAAGTAGAAATCCTAAAAATAAAATCAAAATAAATCATCCTAACAATGACCATGACCTAGTAAGGCAAATTGAGGATAACTAACTAGGCTCAGACAGGACAAATATTTTTGGATTTATGAATTTTTTTGGCATTTTGAGGTATCTTAACTTTTTTAGAGAATGACAAGATACCTATTCACAAAACAATGAGAGCTTTTGCCTTAGGTTGCTCATAAAATGGTGAGAGCATATGGCTTAGGTTACTCTCAAAATGATGAGAGCGTATGGAAAGGCAGACTGAGGTGAACTCAACATGAATTGAGCATGACCTACATAGTCCTAAAATGACCTCAAGTTATATTAATTTTATCCACACAAAAGGTGAAGAAAAACCAACTAGGTCCCAACAAGTTCTAAAATATGGCAAATGGTGAGTCAAATGAAAATAGTAATGGCAAGGTGATGCGATAATGCATGATAAACAAGTGTTGCCCCTAGTTTTCCCATAGGTAATTATAACTAGGATATAATAGCATAGTTCAATGCTATTAATTTTCACATAGGTGGTTATAATTAGTAGCAAGACTGGTGAGACACTGACTTGCCCATAGGAGATTATAATCAGGCTCACATAAACAAATTTGATAAGATGAAAGATATCTTGCTAGATCAACTGTCACACTAATTTCATAGAATATCATTGTAAACATGAACTGGATTCATTATTGAAACTTAATTAGAATCCCCCCACAAAAGGTGTGGGAAGAGTCAAAAGAACCAAGATCCAAACAGGATTGTGTAGGATGACTAAAAATAGGCTTTGGTCTAGATAAGAATGGAAATGGTATAATTAAATGATCAGAAGAGAATTGGATATAGTGACAACAAATTTTCCCCCAAGTAATGACTGGATCATATTGCTCACAAAATGGTGAGAACATTTAAACTTAACAATTTCTTGCAAAATGGTGAGAGTATGGGAAAGGGGTGACTGAGATGACCTCAATAAAAATTGAACACTACCTACATAGTCCCAAAGGACCTCAAGTCAATGTAGTTCAAAAGGCATGGTTCATGGATCTCAATGATATAATAATGCCTAAAAAGGGTCTATAGGGTTGTCCCCAAGAGACAAGACATGGTAATGGCAAATGGGTGACTGGTAGATGAAAAAATGGTTTTGTATCTCTTGCTGACAGGGAGATGCATGTCGTAGTCAATATGTGAGATAACAAAAATGATAATCTATATAAGTTGCTATCCAACACCCTTCTGGAACAACTTCACTATTAAGAAATTATTGCTGATCTGGATCTCAATAATGTGTTCATGATCTTCATAGATTGTTGATTCTACTTCCTTCAAACATCGAGACAAGATATCCTTATAACCTTGCTAAAGGAAAGTGTTGCCAGTGATGGTAAATAATGGTAGGATAAATGAGATAAGTGGGTAATAATGGAAGGTATAATTGGGGGGAAACAAATGGAGATCAAGAATTTTAGTCATATGTAATGTTGTTGATGCCAAATTTGACATAATTTTGGTTATGGTGGGGTTGAATACTTTTTCTCTCAATAAGACCACTAGATTTTTTTATTATTTGATCTTGAGAGTAGCTAAGATCTGATTAGGCTATAGATGGGAAGCTATTTTGATTTGATATTTGATTTTGTCTTCATCAAATAGTGAAGAAATTTTGTGCTCAGCTATTGGTGCCTCAAAAAGGTTTTCACCAATGAAGTTGTCTTGATTGTCCTATAACACCTCTAAAAAGGTTTCACTAATAAACTTTGGCTTTTGACTTTGATTGTCTTCTAGCACTTTTGAAAAAGTTTCACTAGGAGAGTGTTATGTTGCTCCATGAATATTGTCTTGGCCTCCTTTCTCTTTTTCAACTATTATGTCACCATAGATGTAGTTCAACAAAGTGTGATTCTATCAGTCACAATCGACACTTGTGGGAGATGGAATGTCAATGATATGGCTATCTTGGTTGATGGTAATGGCCTATGGAATGGTAATGGAATGGGCAGAGGTTGCACAATCCTCATAAAACATACTAGGAGAACTTGTGTCGATGTTGAAGTACTCATCCTCAAAAATCATAGAAGGATCACAAATGTATTCAAATTGATCTATAAGGCATGTGTAACCAATGTTGTAACAATCGTGAACATATTCTTCTTCTGAATCTGATTCTAATTCAAGGGAATCTAAATTTGATGTTGAGACTGATGTTGATTTTGATTTTGATGCTAAATTTGATGTTGATTTAAGAATAGAACCTGACTCTAACTCTGATTCTTCATCTGATGGGTACTTTGTTACAATGATGTCTTACTAAATATTTGGTATTAGACAAGTAACAACCTATGATGGCATGATGTGCTCCACAAAAACTGGTTTGTTAAAATGAGATGCCTCTAGGATGGGAAAAAGGTTAAGAGACAACTCCTTATAGACTGGCTTGTCAATAAGAGGCTCTTGAAAAATAGGCACATGGTCAAGGTAATGATTTGCCTAAAGGCAGTTATAATCACTAGGAAGTGACTCAATAAAGAATGGCTTGTTAGTGTGAGACTCCTCAATAATTGGTATAGGATTAATAGGTAATTTATCATAGGCTAAATTATCACAAATGGTTGATTTAATAGAAACATCTCAAATTGGTTGGTTCTCTTGGTCTTGGTTTCCAATGAGTTAGAAAATACTAGTTTTGAACACCACTTAGTATTTAAAGGATTGAATCAATTGAGGTTTGGATGGGATTGGTAATGAATGAGGAATGACTTGTGATTGGATAATGGTAGGGCCTTGGGGAGCATGATTTTTTGCATGAGCCAAAAGACAAAGTCCTGAGATGGTAATGATAGGGTAGTGTGGAGCTTGATTGCTCACATAAGCCAAATGACTAGGTCCTAGAATGATGAAGGGACATTTGGATCTTGATGGATCATATAATCCAAAGGAGGGTTAGGGGTAGTCGATGATCAGATAGCAAAATGATGTTGTGAAACTTTATTGTTTGCACAAGCAAAATCATCTAAGTCTTCCTCATTAACCATATCATACCAGTCATGAGTTGGATCATAAGTTAGTTCTTGAATATGTTCCATGTACTAATTTTTGAAAAGAGGGTATGGATTTGTATCCTAAACAATATTATCTATAATTGGGTCTTCAAATTCCTCTTCACAAGCCTCTTCATACCAATCAAGGTCTCAAGTTGGATCGTAAGTTGCTTCATGACTTTGTTCCCATGAATGATTAATATGAGGCAGATAGAAATCTATCTCATAAACCATATTAGCATCATTGGGGTCTTGAAAAAAGCCATACAATTCATTTTGTGTGGTCATTATATCATAAGTTAGATTGTAAGTGACTCTACTATAAGTGTAGCAAGACATATCTGCATAGATTATGAATGCTCCAAAAATAAAAGGACTTAGAGTTCTACAAACTTTGAAAAACTATGTCCAAAGGACAAATGGCTCAAACTTAGTCTAACTTGGTCGAAGGGGTGGAGCTGTATCTCCAAAATGATTTGTGCTAAGACTTGGCATAAAATGGCCTAACATCAAATGTCTAATGTCAAATGTCATACACACAAAAGGTCAAGCACCTGAATAAAAATTGACATGTCAAAGGTCTACGTCAAAGTGTTCCAAACAAAGTCTAAACTAGGAAAGGGAAAAGTTGAGTTACTAGGTCTTTTGTCTAAACATGGAGTCAAAATCTAGGCTCAAATTAGGACTTTTGGCCAAACAAAGTCAAAAGCTAGACTTGAAACAAAGGCTGATGTGATTTGATTTAATCTAACAAGTTTAGAAATAACTTTGACATACACCTGACACATAGAATCAAACATAAACATGATCAACTGGCATAAGGCATAAGACAAAAGGCTCTTTTAGAAAGGATGTGTTCTCCCAAATAAAGGCACAAACAATGATGAGGATAGGCATTAAATAAATAAACCATTAATAGTTTTCAATTTCAGGTAATCGATTAACCAAAGTTATACAACCCAAAAGAGAAAGATCTATGTATCAGCTCCTTGAATTGAGGCTTAAATAGAAATCAATCAATGTTTAGATCCAAACTTAACAAGGCTAATTGAAAACTTAATGATGAAAACTAAGATTTGACCAAATAAATTAGACTAGATTGGACAACATGATGACACAAGACAAAGGTCCACATGGTATACACAAAATGGTTTGAAACAAATGTTTTTGATACAATGGTAAACAAGTCTTGAAAAAAATTGAGTAACCTAATGACATAAGCATGCTTGAATGATGTGGTCAATGTTACGTTTTAAAGACTAAAAAGTCTCAAAAATGTTTTGACATGATTTGGGTAGCATAACACTACCCTTCATAACTCAAAGGCATTTTTTTGACATGGCTTATGAACAATCAAACAAGTTTTAGTCTCAAAGCATACCAAAAAATGAATAAAATATACTAAGTATAATAATCCAAATCCTAACAAGGGTATGGCAGAATGGGATTTACTAAACTAGCAAGGTTTCAATCATTCTAAGGGAATCAATTGCACAATGACTTTCATGTCAAATGATGAAAAAGACAAGCACAAAAATTGGGTGATTGCAACATTAACTATTGTAAAAAGGTCTAATCCTTTTTTAAAACCACTACATCCTATTGTTCACTCAATGTAGTGTGATGTCCAATTGCAAATATGTCCCATGTGCAACTCCAAAGGAGATAAATGAAGTCAATGTCAGGAGATAAAACCCTAGGTCAATGCTTCCCTAAAGAACTTGAGAGAGGTACTGACACCCCCCTCACAATCCAAGATGCATAAATAAATAAATAAAGCATGAAAGTAGAAAGACTTTAGGGTCATTTTCAAGGTCACATAAACTTTGATGAGTTTTTGGGGAGTGCTTTAGATGACTTTCTTTCTAAGCCTTAGACTAGGATACTTGCAATAGGAATGGTGCTTTTGATTCCAAGGGTTCCCTATAGGGGACAAATGGAAGACCATATACATAACATTCCTCTTTTTTCCAAACAATATCTAATTAAACAATTATTGTAAACAAAATTTGACAAGTGTGTTCAATTTTAAACCCAAATAAAATGTTTGGTGGTGTTCATTTGACCCCTTGTTCTTAGTTGCAAACTTTGAAATAATTCACCATAAACATCTAAATTCTTTGTTAAACATCCAAAACAAGGTTCCTAATCAATTTTTAAGAGTGCAAAAGTGATTTAAACATGTTTTGAGTAAATATCCAACTAGGTCTTACAACAAAATTGTTAGCATGTCCTTTAGCTTTGAAGCTCTTTTTAGCTTGAAGCAATGAACTTTGGAAAAGTAGGTCTCGGGTCTATGTTTTTGGAAAAACACAGTGACCAACATTGGTTATTACCACCAATGTTATTTATGGCTACCGAAATCTAATCGATGTCAATTCTGCTGACTGACGTTAGTTAAGTCAATAATCGATGTCGATATTTTTTTCAATGTCGATTACTATGTAAAAATCATGGCAACCAAAAATGGCAAAATAAAGTTAGAAAATCAATTTTAAATATTTTTAAAGGCTCAAATAAATATTTTAAAGTTGTAAAAATATATTCTTTAGGTGTAGGATGCATCTAGTCCCACCAGATGTGCCATAATGTGATTAAGGAATTTGACTCAAGAGAGGATAGTTAGTATGGTGTTAGTTCCAAAATGAAAACAAGATGAAATAAAAACACTAATAGCAAAAAATCTCTAGGCCTAAACACTAGGGACAACTTATTTAACAAACACAAATGACAAAAATAACTAAAAAGCAAGGAATCAAATACAATAATTCCTTCACCTTCTTTGGATGCTCTAAATGCCTTTGTAGTAGTGGTTTGCTCGGCTTGTGCTCATGAAGTTCTTGGCAATGGAAACTTGGATACCTCCATCTCTCCTTGGCACCTTTGGCTTGTGGCTTGGCTTGGCTTGGCTTGGAATCAATTTGGCATGGTAACACTAGTTTCTTAAAGCTTTTGGAACCAATCTTGCATTATAACTTTGCACTAATTAAGCTTATAAATGATGTTCATGGCCTCTCTATTTATAGATTTTTGGATTTGATTATAATCAATCTCAATATTGAGATGTGTGGTTGAGGATTAATTCAATTTTTTTAATTATCCTCATCATGGCATTGGAAGAAGGGTCAATTAAGAGGCATGGAGGGCATCATAGAAGGCATTGATGAGGCATGAATCTTGATATTTGTGGCATTTATGGCCTAGAGATGTCTTCCCAAGAAATGAGGTCACTTGATGATGTAGATATTCAATATTCATTTATAAAAACAAGTATTCAACAATTTTACATGGAATTATTAATTAGGCCTTGATTTGGGTTAATTAGATCTTAAGCATGGTTAAGCACTTTGTGTACAAATTACTCAAATTGATCAGAATATCTTGTTATTGGTCCAAAATTTGATTGGATTCGAATTGGAAGGTGATGTCAGATACATTAGATGTGTATTTCCATTTAGTATGTTTTCAACAACAAATAATAAAGGAACATGTCTTGTGTAAAATATTTGATAGGGAAGAGCAATCTAGAGCACCTAGGTACAAATTTGGCATTTTGACTCAAAATGAATTGATCAAAGTTAGCTGGCCCATAAATTGTATTACCCCATTTAGGGATACCCTAGCCAAAATCAGCACTTGAATACATCAGTTTCAAATCATTTTACGTGTTTTAGTGTTTTTAGGCTAAATTATGCATTTTAGATGGAAACTAGCCAACAACTTGACTGGAGGTTATCGATGGCCAGTATTAGGTGTCTAAAAATATAAAGTAAAACATTTTGGTGAACCTATTCATTGAGTTGAATATGAAAAACCCTATGTTTTATCTTACATTAGGGTTTCACATTGTATTAGGGTTTTAAATTTCTCATCCATTAGGGTTTGAATTTCAGAATTGATTTATGTTTTCCCCTTATAAACATAAAAAAATCTAACATGAATATAATGGATGCTAATAGTTTGTATTTTGTGACCCAAATTATGATTATCAAGATTTCATGTTTTTCTTTATTAAATATATAATATGTTTACAACTCATGCAATGGAATGGGTTAAATTCAATTATAATAAAATTAAGGATGATATTACACATGATGGAATATTTGTTCTTCTTAGTAACACAAATTTATTGAATTTTAAATCATAAATGATTCTAATTACTACCATAAGGGAAAGGGAATATATGATTCCTTTCATTCCTCCTCCCCTAGGATTTAATGGTAGTGATAGCCAACATCACTCTCCTATTTATTTCCATAGGCTAATATTGGATATATATGGTACATAATCCTATAGGGAAAAGTGCTGAATCAAAATGTAATGAGCTTAGGGATTCTACTATGGATGAATAATTATTAACTTCTCTTAGTAATACTATTTCATGAATATTGAATACAAAATGTCTTGGGTTTGTGATTATAAAGCCACATCTTCCCAACCCATGCCAATTAGTGTACATAGTGCTACCATCAATGGTAAGACTCAAACCTTAAATGAACCTATTCCAAGTATCATCATTCCTACATATCACATCCTTACTATAATGCAATAAATAAATAAATCCAAACCCTATCTCTAAGTATCAAGTCACTTGAATATAAACTTGTGCATGTCTAAAATATTGAGCATGCTACTGTAAATTACATATTTAAATCCTTAATCAAAACTTATGTGTCTCAATATATTTAATCTCCAACATGATTTGAGGAAAATAATAATCTATGATTAATGATTCATGAAATTTTAGTAAGCTTAAAACTTCAATGAAACTCTTAAAAACATGTTTTTAGACAAATTGATCATATTACCTTCCACATGTAATACACAAGATCTAATTACTATTGTGTTATGCTTATTATATATTCCATGGGCTTCTCATACATAGGTTTTGTGATTTAAAACATAAAATACATGAGATCTTTTATAATGGTGACCTTAAATTAGTTATATACACTAAGATTATAAAATACTCAAGCACACCTTAAACTATTAAATAATCCACCTCAATTATTGTTCCATAGTCAAAGGAAGAGTTACAGAAGAAGTAGTTATAAAATGAATATGTTCCTAAATTAGAGAAACTGATCAATAATGAAGACAAAAAAGAGAAAATAAATAATAATAAACCCACTTCAGTTTTCATCCCATATTTGTAACTATCTAACCAATATTATGATACCGATGATGATGAACACATTAAAGAGTAAAGAAAATCCAATATATGGTATGATCAGTTATATATATCCTAATATAAATGTAAAAGATTATATTTATTGGAATGACATATCTAAATTAGTGGATTGTGACATATTTGATCCAAGACATTCACTTGAACATTCCATTGATGGTATCATAGGCTAGCTGAGACATAAATCAATCCAAAATTTAAAGATACAAAAAATAAAAATTAATAAAAAATAAAATAGAAAAAATATAAAAAAATTCAAAAAATAACATAACTAGGAGCCATGCATGACATGTTTTATGGTAAACATAGTTTTATTGATGTTATTCATCATATAAATGGTGAATTACATACCCATTTTATATGCACATGATTTTCATGCTATACATGAGTGGGATGTCGGACATACAAGTTACATATGATAAATGGACATACATATGTGTGAAATTATTTACACCCAAAGGCAACCTTTCTACATTAGTGGTATGTACACTAGGGTATCTTCATATAATTGTCAATTTATATATTTATGTCCTCATCAATTGATCATAATTGAATTTTATACACGACTTGTTCTAATTCATACTTTATAGAGATCTATTTGTAATATATTATATTTTTTATATTATGGATCAGTGGGGAATGATGGTACTACATAAGCATTTTAGGTATATATCCATTTATAGTCGTTGATCATTTTACATAAAAACCTATTTTGGGGTTCAATTTTTACATACATACATGTTTTGAGGTTTCAATTTGAGATACGAACTTGATTTCAGGGTTCCAAAAAAAAATGATGACATTCAGAGTAACGTGGTTTAGGTTTGTATGTCACTCAAATTATAACACTCTTTATATAATGGTGGTTACATTTCCTTTGGGCATGATCAACCCATGGTATTATCGAAACAAGTTCCATAAATGATGGCTTGATTCACGTACCCTTATATGTATTCATTCCTTAGCTTTTCAATTTCACGTGATTCTTTGATCTAGATTTTTTCAATTTGATTATCTTGAGAGGACATTGATCTATACATGTTTTATTTTATAATTTGTATAAATCAAATGGAACATTTAGGACAAACCTATGGAAACCAAGATCAGTTGTCATAGGTATAAAATCTATTATTTTATATTTTTAATTTAGCATTTTAAATACTAGATTAAAAGGGTAAAATATTTAGACACCTAAATTTAGTATTATAAACTTTGGAAACATAAAATTTGGCCCAATTTTGCATAACTGGAAATTGCATACATATTTGAATCTTATACACACTTTCCCTCTATCTAACTACCCTTTTTTAAATCTTTGCCAACCCTATTCTCTAGATACACTTATTCATGATTAGCCTAATCTATACAAGAACCTTCTAGAATATTATAAAACCCTTATCCATGTTATATCATTGATTTTTAATTGGAATATATTACCAATAATGATGTAAATTAGAGGTTTTTATAGGTGTTTGCACCCTACTCACAGTTTTTAGGAACACTCAATGACTATTTTTAAAATTATGAAGTCTCTATTAGGTCAACCTAGATAGGTTTCTTGGGTTGCTCATATTTATAAATAGCAAATATTCAACTATAAATAAAAATAAATATTAAGGTTTTCACCCAATTGTCACAATTGGATAACTTTTAATAACTTGATCACTACTTCATAAATCTACTAGCACCCTTTTGGTAAATTATCACACACACACACACACATGCACACACACATGCGCATGCACGTGCACACACACACACACACACACACACACACACACACACACACACACACACACACACACACACACACACACACACACACACACACACACACACACACACACACACATCCCTAAAATAAGAAGCTCTATAATGTATTATAAATACACATGAAGGTCAGAGTTGTATGGTTCTAAGTGTCAAAATCCAAACATTACATTTATTTATAAATTGATCATGTTGTTGTACATAGACACATAAGTGGGAGAGATACATGAATTTTGAGCCATATTTAGATTATTAGAACATAGGAAACACTAAAAAATGTAGAATAAAGTGGATGGGGCAATCCAACCCAAAATACTAACTTTATTTTCAAGGGTCATCTAATGGTTGAAAGTAAAATTAGGTTTTGGGTAGAAGGAGATGAAAAATATAGGTAAGCACACAAGAATGAAGGTGAGTGCACATGAAAGAGGATTTATAAACCCACAAAATATATAAGGACATTTTTGGTAAATCTAAGATAGTACTAGTTATCACAATGGTTTTAATCTATTAGAAGCATTAAGGGAAGGTTTGGGCTACTTGACGTGAGTAGTGATAGAGCATGTTTAGAATTTGTGATGATTGTTCTAAATGAAATAATATAAAAAATTACAAGTACATCTCTCCTCTCTTACCTTTTTAATTTCAAATCATATAATTACAATATTTATCTATTCCCTTTAAAATTTAGAGTTTTATGTTATTGTTATATGTTACATAATCTTAATTTAGACTAGTTTTAATTTATTTAGATAACATAAATCTAAAATAAGTAAAACATAATGTTTAAAAGGTATTGTAAATGTGAAAAAAATTAGATTCAAGGATAATTGAATATTTTTAAAACTTTAAAACAATAAGCATAAATTTGTTTAGTGGTCCTTCACTAAACCATACACTGTGTAGTCATTAGATATACTTAAAGGAATTTTTTTATGAAGTCCTTGAAATCTTACACTACAGTGTGCTAAAATAAATATGATGCATTCTTCAATCCAAAGGGCATAACATTTATGTAAAGGATCCTCACTTAGTATAAAATGTGGTCTTTAACTTGTCTTACTTCATGATCTAAACTTGATGATACCTTGAAAATCCATCTGTGAAAGTATATATTTCACAAGTAGCTACTCCTTCCAAGACTTCCTCTTTGAATGGTGTTGGTAATGGATGTTGGACACACGGATCATTTAACAAGTGGTAATCCAAATACACTCTAATCCATTGATCATTATTAAATTTATCAATGGCACTCACGTAATTAGACCCCTCAACTAGATAAATCACACTTTCTTCAATAATTTTATTTATCTCTTCTTTTTTCTTTGCTTGAAGGTTTAGATTCATATTTTATAATTTTTATTGATAATTTTTATGCCATCACACAACTTAATGACCGTATTTTTTAGGGATTCATGAACTCATTTCATCTCATGATAGCATAATATTATTGTAATATAATAATGTTAATCCCAGGAGTAATTATAGGAGAGATTTTATCTTGTAGTGGTAGATAGATAGTGTTTGTAAGAATATCAAGTATATTCTTGGAATATGAAATTAATAGTCACATATTTGGATTTTTTTTTTTAATATCTCATTCATTAATTAATACAATAATTTTGTTTTTCACTGATTTCACATTTTATTTTTATCATCCATTCATGTCTTGACATTGGTACTAGAGCACATGATTCCTAATTAATTATTTTTACCAATCATTCTCTTTGTTACATTTTACATTGCAAGCCAATAAAATTTGTTGAATCTCATATTCTTAAAATTTAGGTTGTTTAAATGGTCTATTTACAAGGAAGAATGAATTTTTACTGTTAAAATCCTGGCATTGGTAGTGTGAATGTTGATATTAATAGTTGTGTGGTGTCTTTACCCCTTAGCATAATTTTACTATTTTTGTCTATGTGTGATTGATTCAAGAAGAATTTAGGATCATTTGGACTACACACCTATTGTGTTGGCTATATTTTGGAATTCATTCAATTTTTTTAAGACCCATGTGCAAATCGCAAGGTGTATTGATTATTTGGACTGTGTTATGTTACATTTTGAAAGTGTATGATTGGTCAAAGATGCATTGTGATTGACATGGGACTATGTTTCAACTCAAAAATTCTAAAAAAGGAATCATTTAAGTTCACTTTATCTTCATTTTTCTATTGTAAACTACTACGTGGCTTTCATTTGGTTGTTTTAGTTTATTAAACCTAGCTTTTCTATTCTATCTGACATCTTGGTAACTTGTCAACTATCTTTGGCTTGCATTTAGTGGAATGTTGTCAGCTACTTTTGAATTGCTATATACTTATATAGAGCTAAAGAAATGCACCTTGAAATTTTATTTATTTTCACATGGAAGTTTAAAGGTTGTTCATAAGTTATGTTTATTCTTTTAAACTTTTATGCCTTAATTTCCATTTTAAGCCAAATTTGAATCAAAAATATTCCCATAAGGGAATAATAAATATATTTTTCTCATTTGTGACTTATTAAAAACAATAAATAAGTCATTTTCAAATAAAAAAATAGTTATTTTTTAAATAACTAATCAAAATTTGAAAAATAAATCAAATTATGAAAATAAAATCAAATTCTTAGTGTTTTGGATAAATAGTGCCTCTAGTTCATGTTTATGAGTCATGTCAACATGATCAAACTATTGCACTTATAGCCTAATATAGATACAACAACAATGTTTGTGTCATCATCCCTATATACTACTAAGGAAAAATAAGGAGAAAAATATTTTCTCATTTGTTTGTAACCCATTTGTGACATCGCTAGACATAAATCTTGAAAGTGAGAAAGAATACTATGAGTATATATGGTTATCACACACACATACATAAAATTATCACTAATGGGTTTTGTAGATAAATAAAATCCTTTTCATGTACTACCTAGGTACCACATACCATGATTATCTCATGTGCTTTAACTTCTCTTTCATGTGCCTTAAGGTATATAAAAAGGACAAACTTTGATGGGTTTATAGGAAAGGTGAGCATATAGATACTTTTGGTATATTAAAATAGGACATTTTTTGGAGAGATAAGGAATTGTTTTATCTGCATATATAACAAGCATATATTCAAATAAAACTATTATTAGAAAAACCCTAACTGGGAAAGATACTCAATTATAATGCTAAAGATAGGTAGAGAACACACTTGTCTTCAATGAATTGTTCTTCAACATTTGTGAGAGTGATGAACAACCTACAAATGAAAGAATCAAAGGAGATGCCATCTTAGAAGTAGAATAAATAAAAAACATTGGCCTTGATGAGGGCTATTTGTGTAGTTTTTTATAACATTATATGGTTTTTCCTATACATGTTTAGATTTCTTAGGTGTTATAATAGGTCATTAGGAAAATATAATTTAACCATTTTTGTAATTTTGAGTTGCACACCCACCTCTTTTTTGGTGGCCTTTTGCTTCTCTATAAATGTACCTTTCCTAAATCTATTTGGCTAATGCTTATAATTTAATATTTGATTATTGAGGATAGGCATCTCATTAGTCATGTTTTATTTCAATTATATAATAGGGTATCTCTTATGTATGTTTCATTTTACATGTTGCATAGATTCATGCATTTTTGTCTAAGTAGTTCTTGGTCCTTGATTGTGGCCCACTTAAACATGGTATTAGAGAGATTATGATAATTCAATACCATAGATTGTGTTATGAAATCTTGAGTTTTTAACTTGCATGTCATAGAAATGGCATCGTTTGACCTTACATATTATAGATTCACCATTTATTAGATTGTCTTCTTCTTTTTAGGTCCTTGGTTGATCTAGATTTAAAAAAAAATAAGGAAGAAGTCATTTTTTGTGGGTCATCTTTTATCCCTTATATTTTCATGGATAAAAGGCCTACACTATTGAACTCAGAAGGTGCCAAAACCCTAAGAACAATTGTAAACTTGACCTAGCTTTGTGATAGTTGATTTTAACCTATTTTTAGAGGGTTTGGTGGTGATTCCTTGGAATCCACACAAATATACATGATGGAGAACTAGAAGGAAAACTATTTTTAGAATTTTCTAGGGTTCTTAAGAAAATTAGTGGGTCATCTATGGTTTTTGCATTGTAGTATTAGATTTGAGGTGTTTTTGTGTACTTTGGTAGCCTTTTTTCCCATGTTGCACATCTATTAATCTCTAATAGACATTCATTTCCTCAATGGGTTTACAATACTGAACATAAATTTTGCCCTTACACAAACATCCTTATGTCCTGACACCTACGTAAGAATACATCAAAAGCTGATGACTATATTCATCCCATGGCTTAGCCCCTGGTCATATAGAATTTTATCCCTTGGTTGAAACCAACCAAATGGCACTTAACTTTTATTTGAGAAGTTGGGTCTAAATTTTTTGCAAGCCCAAATTGTTTTTCCAAGTAAATTTATTAAGAACTTCAAACTCACATAAATTTCAACATGTAGCTTCTTGTGAGGCATTGTTTGTTTGTAAAGTGCAAATTTTTAGACCTATGTATTGGTATTATTCTCAAGACTTGTAAAATTTAACCTCTATAATTTTAGGGGGGTTGTATTTCCTAGTCTCTCTCACACTATCATTTCTTCACATACCTTCTTACTGCACTATGGATAAGAATTTGGTTCTACTTCTTACACCATTCAAATATCTTGATTGGAAAACCAAATAACAAATATTATTGAGGAGTAAAGGTTTACATTGAATCACTATGGGTACTAAAATATAACCAACACTTGATGTAGACACGGTCAAGTGGTTTTACATATGTGATAAGGCTTACATTACATTATCCCTATGAATTTCTCCTGACTTGCTCTTTGGAATTTAATTTAAAAATAATCCTAATGATGTCTAGACTGTAATGTAAAAAACATTTGGGAAGTAGGATTAAATGAGGTTTATTTAGATAGAGAATGAACTCGTTATTTAAGCCTAAGAAAATTTGACACAATATAAGAGTTCTTCACCAAATTCAAATCACTCAAGTTGTAGTTAAAACTATGTGACATAGAAAAAATGATGAAGTATTGATCTTTTAAATCCTTTCCAAATTGGGTTATGACTATTCTATTTGGTTTCTACCTTCCATGCCACCATGCATGCCCTTGGATCTACATGGACCATGTCATCCTTGGATTATTTTACTAATAACTTGACTCAGGATCAAGATAAGCTTATTTTGATGGGTACAATGAAGTACTCTAAATCATATGCCTTAGTTATGAGTCATGATAAACACATGACTTCCAATCCAATTAAGGAGAAGAAATAAAATAATAAGGAACAAGAGTAAAGAAAGGGCCAAAAAATTGATGCTATTTCTAAAGCATCAACTAAGACCTCCTCTTCAAGTGGGAAACCCAATAAAGAGAGGATCCTATGTGCCTATTATAATAAAAATAGGCATTATTAAATATAAATATATGAATAAATATATTAAACAAATGATAAAGATGCTTGATAAAAAACAACATTAGTGTTCGTGATTTAGTCAAATAGATTTGATCAACACAAGAGTCCTCTATGGAAAGATACAATATGAAGGGAAAAGGTAAGGGAAAGGACTTTGTTGTAGTTGCATCCCAACCTTTCAGATGGGTGATTGATTTTGGTGCTTCACACCACATGGATTCATCACAAGATCTTTTCTCATCCTTGGATCTGTTTTATATGCCTTCTATTTTTATGGTTGAAGATACTTCCATAGAATTTTGTGGGAGATGATATATTGAAGTGAGTGATGGGACATTTTATAATGTTATATTCATTACATCATTGTCAACTAATCTCATATGTATTTTTTAGATCACTCACATCAGTTTAGGAAAGAGAGTTGGGTTCACACCTAATTCTATGATTATTATGAAATTGCATAGTAATTATATAATATTAGTTGGGAAAGAAGATCACTAGTCATAGTTGTAAGCTTTCTCACATTTTTTTACTAATCAACCCTCTACTTCTCTACTCACTCATATAGATGGGGCGATTAAATTATGGTATATCAATTTTTCCATCTTAACTATCACTACCTAGAGTAACTCAATCATAATGACATGCTTTTGGGGTTGCCTCATGTCTATTTTTTTGATGGTGTTTACCAAGGTTGCATACTTGGTAAGCATCCTAAAGATACGTATGAAAAATTAAAATCATGGATATCTACCCATAATTTTGAGCTAGTCCATATTGATATTTTTGGTCCTTTTATGAAACTTTCATTTATCAAGATGAGATATATTCTTACCTTCATTGATAATGTTTCAAGGTATAAATGGGTGTAGTTTCTTAAGTAGAAATATGAGGTCTTTGATCATATTTATGACTTCAAATAACTTATATAAAAATAGTGAGGTAAATCCATCAATATTTTGCATATGGATAATGGTAATGATTGTGTCAACCATTTTTTGAGTAATTTTACACTTTAGTGGGGATATAACTACAATGCATAGTTTCATATAAGTCATTAATAGAATGGTGTTGAAGAACACAAGAATAGGTTCTTGAAGTAAATGGAAAAATCTATGATACAATCCAAATCTCTTTCAACGTAATATTGTACTGAGCCCATCAATTATGCTTGCTATATCCATAACTAGGTTCCTCATAAAGCATTAAAAGGAGTCACTCATTTTGAAGCATAGATTAGTCAAAAAACACCCATAGTTAATCACTTTCAAGTATTTGGATCTCCTATTATGGATAAAATTTCTAAGAATAAATGTAAAGTAATGGAACCTCAGAGTTAGCATTACGTATTTATTAGATATCCTAAGGGTGTTAAGGGATACAAACTTCTCCATCCCACCACTCATGAGTTGTTCATTGAGAGAAGTGTTTAATTTTATGAAGGTCCTTCAAACTCCACACTTGACACTTATCCCTCTTATTTTTAGTCATTATGATTTGATGACAATTCTAATGACTTAGATATGCTTGAGTAGTTTACTAATGATAAAGATTATGTTTTTAGTAATGATGATGAGGGGCTAATGGGAACTCACCTCCTCCTTCTCCCAATCAATTTTTAGAGAGTGAGGAATATACTCCTAACTCTCAAAATTATATTCTTCTTTAGGCTAGATAAACACTAGAAAAGTGTTGGCCATTAGGTTGTATATCCATCAACACCAAGTAGACATGTTCATAGTTCCAAAATGTCCCACATGCGTTTATTGCATCTAATTATAATACACAATAATTTCATGAGGCATCTGACACTCCTGAGTGGGATATTTCTATGGAATAAGAGTATGGTTCCTTTCTTAGGAACAACACTTGGGATTTGGTCCCTCTTCCAAAGGGAAGAAAACTTTTTCAAAGTAGATGGATGTATCAAGAATTTTTTTTTGTAGATGGGTACATAGACAAGCTCAAATCATGTTTTGTAGGTAAATTTTCTCATGTACTTGGAATTGATTATACCAAGACATTTTACTCAATTTAAAAAATGAACTCAATCTTATTCACTCTTTCTATTGTTGTAGCACATCATTGGGATGCACATCAAATGAATGTGAAGATTGATTTCATTTGTAGTGACCTCAAAGAGGATATATACATGGGGAAACCAAAAGGTTTTATAGAATGTAATTTATTAGTTTGCATAATTTATAAATGTATCTATGCCCTTAAATAATCTCGTTGAGCTTGGTATGCCAAGATAGACTTATTTATTCTTTAGATTGGGTTTACTAGATGCCATTTAAATCCTAATGTCTACATTTTATGGTAGGATGCCTCTCTTTTTATTCTAATTCTTTATGTGGATGACATTTTAATCACTTATAATTCTTGATCTTATATTGTAGCAGTGAAAATGGCTTTGTATAATAGGTTCTAAATGACTGACTTTGGCTTGTTGCATTACTTATTTTGGATTTACATTTCTCATTTTGACTCATTGATCATTATTTCACAATCCAAGTATGTTATCTATTTACTTGCACAATTTAATATGGTTGACTATAATCTATCTCTAGATCCCTTTCTATAAATTTTAAAGCTTGAGGCTGAATATCCTTTTCCTTTTGTTGATGATACCTTATATCAACATCTTGTTGGCAATCTCATTTATATTACTCACACTAGACCTAAAATTTTATATGTAGTGGGCATGGTCTCTATATTTATGTAGGAGCCACTTAAACTTCAATGAAAAGTAACTAAGTGGATTCTCCACTACATTAAAGGTACTCATAATTTTGGGATTAACTATGGAGTAGGCATTGATGTTGACTTGATTGGGTATACAAATTTAGAATGGGTTAGTGATATTCAAAATTTTAAGTCTACTTCAAGTTACAATTTATCACTTGGTTTAGGACTAATTAATTGGTAAATCAAGAATAAAAATGTTATTGCTTTATATTATATAGAGTCATAATATAGAGGAGCTATTACTGTTGCCACTAAGATGATTTAACTTCAAGGGATTATCACTAAGTTCAGTGTCTAGTTTTGATATCCAACAATCATCTTTTATGACAATCAAAACACCATAGAACTTTTTAGGAATATTTTCCTCCATTAGTGGACCAAGAATATCAACATTCACATGTGTTTCATTTCCTATATTATTCATGAGCAATTCATTGATCTCTACTACTACTAGACTACAGAGTAAATTATTTATATATTCACCAAACCCTTTACTAAGAGCAAGTATCTTCATTTGTAAGCTCTTATTGAGGCTTGTGAAGCTCCAACATCATCCTTTTTTTTTTTTTTTTCAGGGGGGGGTGTTTAGTTCCTTTCTTCTCTCTCTCTCTCTCTCTCTACTTCTATTGGGGGATTCTCTATATTCTTCTATGGATATTTTTTATGTACTTGGGTACCTAATCAGACCTTATTTCTTGGACCCAATTCTTCTATCCACCTAAGTGAAGCTTAAGTGGGGTGTTAGTATAGGTTTTTTATACCATTGTATGGTTTTTCCTACACATGTTTTTAGAGTACTTAGGCATTATAATAGGTCATTAGGAAAATATGGATTAACCATTTTTATGATTTTAAGTTGCACACCCATCTTTTTTTGGTGGCCTTTTACTTCTTTATAAATGTACCTTTCTTAAATTTATATTTGGATAATTATTGTAATTTAATATTTGATTATTGAAGATAAGCTTTTCATTGCTTATGTTTTATTCTGATTCTACAAAAGGATATCTCTTCTACATATTTCATTTTGCATGTCACAAGGATTCATGCATTCATGTCTAGCCAATTCCTGATCCTTAATTATGGCCCACTTTGATAAGGGCATCAATTGATACATAGGTGTTTTATCACATATAGGTGTGATAAAATCCTTGGGAAGAATTTTCAAAAAGTGAACTACGTGTATTACTCTCACTCATAATTTCATTTCATATAGTTGTAGTTGAAATTATTAAATCTTGAGTTGAAAAATGGTGATGCCATGAGTTTGTCTTTTGAAATCCTTGAAATCAAATATTATTTTGATTTATTTGGTATAAAAATATATGTGTATATTACCACCTTCAGAAATGTTCTTATTCCTACATACTAAACCTATATAGAGTCTTTGGAATAAAAAAATATGTTGAAGACTCTCACATTTGATCAATTGGCTAAGAAGATGTTCAAAAGAGAAAAATCCTTTATAAGAAAAAAATATTTCATAGGAGAAAACACTTATTATGATAATCAAAATATATATTCTTCAAATAATGTTTTAAATTATAGAGGAAAAGGGAAAAATAAAGGGTGAGATAGAAAATCCATAAAAAATAATAGTCAACATCAAGAAAAGTAAAGTGTAAACAAAATTTGTTTTGAAAACATTGCAAAAGGAAAGGGAGTCATCAGACCAATGATTTCAAAAAATCATGGGAAAAATTGAAGCCCATAGAAAATAAAAAGTATAAAAGGAGAAGAATAAAAATTCAAAACTAGATTTAGCTCAATTTTCTTATGAATTTATGTTTTCCATCTTTGATAATTTTTTGGCTCAAGATACTAATGCCATGCAACATGTGATTTTTTAAAGGACTTATTTGAGTATTGTCATGAATAAATTTGTGGTCCAATATTTTTTTTGAGATAAAACAAGTTTTTGACATCAAAGTAAAGGTTAAATTCAACTCAAGTCTCCAAGACATCCAAAATCAATTATCTAAAATTTATTATACCTTCCTACGTTGAAAAGAATTTTTTTGTCTCATATTAATTTGACAATGAGGAGACTTAATTATACTCAATGATGGAGAGGTTATGGTCACAATGCAATGTGATGACATAGTTTTTATAATTGGATATGAGGAATTCAAATTGTTAAAACTTAGTTGCTAATAAATTTTTATAATCTCAATAAATAAGGAATGCCAAGAAGTCTTATTTATCCTACTAAATTTGGGTAAAAATAGTATGGAAACATTCACACTATGAAACAAATGGTTTTTTAGTCTTGTTGACATTGCCTAAAACTTGAGAAGTGTGAAACCTGAATATTGGCCAAACATAATATGGAATTGTTTCAAAATTTAGAATGAAAAATTGACATGAAGTTTCAGTTAGTTTACTCTTATTTTTTTATCCACTAATTATTTATGTTGTTCACTAATCACTATAATAGAATGAATTGGATATATTTTATGAATAAAAAATTAGAAGCCTTCAAAAGGTTTCAAAACTTTCAAAAAATGGTTGAAAATGAATCCCACTCCCACATTGGGATAATAAAAAATGACAACGGAAGTGATTACACATCAAATATGTTTGAAACATATCTTAATCATAATGGAATAAAATGTCATATAACATTCCCTGACACTCTTAAAAAAATGGGAGTAGTTGAGTGGATGAAGATAACTATGATGAACATGGTTCGGGAAATGTTGTAATTCAAATGGGTAAACTTATATTTCTAAAGAAAATCATCTCTAAAAATAATGTATATTTTAAACATGTCACCATTAGTAGCCCTAAAAATGAATAATCCATATGAAGTCTTGTGTGGTCATCTCCTTTAGTGTGATTTTTTTGGATTTTTGGATCCACATGCTATGCATTGATTCCCAAGGAAAAAAGGAATTAATAACACACATGAGTCATAAATGCATGCTTATTGGATAAATAGAGTATTCAGAAGCATATGGTTCTTTGATGAGAAAAATAAAAAAATCCTCATTGCCAGAGATGTTTTGTTTGTGAAACTATAAAAAACATAGAAAGCATCAGTCGATAAATGAATCAAATAGATAAATATGCCAAATTTGATGTTTTTAAAGAGGTTGATATGGAGGTTTCAAAAAGTGAACAATAAAGTTGTAAGTGGGAAACAATTCAATATCTATTGACTCCTATAATTGAAAATAACACTCCTCCTATAGAATAAATTTAAACTTCATTAGAGGATGGTCTAACATTAAAAAATAAGGGAGATTCAAATCAAGAAAATAAAGCACCTATGATTCAAAAAGATACTTAGAAAAAGATACCAAATTGGGCTGAATAGACATTAAAATATGTAAAACCTAATGAGGTTGGAAAAATAGGCACTAGAAGTGTACACAGAGCCACATAATAATCAAAATAGTTCCTAGATGAAGTTTAAGATAAGATAGAAAATATTATCTTGGAAGACCCTTAGAAAGGATAAGTTTGTTAGGAATATAGAACACAAAGCAATACTAAATAATTAAAGATAGAAATAGAATGCAAAAAACACAACACAATAGAGACATAGATTTAACATGGTTCACCCGATATGGGCTACGTCCACACATGATCAACTAGTCCTTATTATTTAGTCCAAAAAATGAAGGGTAAAAAAACCTACAATATATCCACTAAAATATCCTCTTCACTTACACATAGTATGCCACCATGACTACAATGCCCTCATATAAAATGAGGGTTACATATTAGGGCAAAAATGCATAAACTTAATTTCTACCATTAGATATGTGACCTAATAATGAATGGTCTAGATTTGCTATGAAATTATAATATTTTACAATGCATTTTAAACAAAATTTTACTTTAGGGGCACTGGCCCTAAACCCCCATGAGGGGGCTCCAAATATGGTCGTCGCCCACCAGACCCCCATGGTGACCCTAGTGGGGAGGGGGGTGGCATTGCCCCCCACACCCCCTATCAAGAAATGGGCATTATAATAAGATCAAGCTCCATCATCCAATAATCTCCCACTTGGAGACTGATTGTTATAACTCCACCGCTACAACTCTTCCTTGGATTTTTTTTGAACTTTGACCCTAGTATGTTTTTCATCTTCCTTATTATCCTTGAAGACACATTGAAACCGAAAAACTCTCCAAATTCTCTTTTGTGACTACCTTTGTTAGAATATCTATAGGATTTTGAATTTTATGGATCTTTTCCAACTTTAGTTGACCATCCTCCAAAACTAAATGAATGAAGTGATATCTGAGTTGTATATGTTCAGTTCTTGAATGGAATGCTAATTTATTTGCTAAATGAATCATGCTCTATCTATCACTATACAACCTAAAATCTTCTTGATTATACCTCAACTCTTACATGAATCATTTCATCCATATCATCTCCTTGCTTACTTCTATAGCTACAACATATTATGCCTCTATAGTTGACAAAGCAACTATCTTCTACAATTTTAAAATTTAACTAACTATTGTGTCACCAATAGTGAATACATAACTTATGATGTTCCTCTTGCCATATAAATATCCAGCCATATCTACATCAACATATCTTTATAATGTAACATCTGACCCTTCATAGCATAAATATTTATTAGTGGTCCCTCTCAAGTACCTAAGAATACACTTGATTGCATCCTAGTGCTCTTTTTCTATGTTATTCATAAACATGCTGACAACTCCCACTGCATGAGCAATATCTGGTCTAGTGCACACCATAGTAGACATTAAACTTCCAACTACTAAAGCATAGGATACTTTGTACATATAATTTATTTCTTCCTATATTTTAGGATATGATTCCTTGCTTAATTTTAAGTGACCTCCCAAAGTTGTACTCATTGGTTTTGTATCTTGCATATTGAACCTAAATAACACCTTCTTTATGTATTCTTCTTGAGACAATGCAAATTTTCTATTTTTCCTTTCTCCTTTTATTATCATACCAAGGAATTGATTTATAGCACCCAAATCATTCATTGAAAATGAATCATCTAGTTTTATTTTGATCTCATTGATATCATGCATGTTAGACCCTGCAACAAGCATGTCATCTACATACAATAACAAGATAATATAGTTACCATTATTTAATCTCTTAAAGTAAACACAATGGTCATAATGACATCTACTATAACTTTTTTCTATCATAAACATGTCAAATTTCAAATACCACTATCTTGGAGCTTACTTTAGGCCATACAAACCCTTCTTCAACCTACACACCATCTTCTCCTTACCTTTGAATTCATATCCCTATGGATACTCCATATATATTTCTTTTTCCAAGTCACCATGAAGGAAAGTCATCTTCACATCTAACTATTCAAGGTGAAAATATTATATTGCTAACAAACTTGAAATTGCTCTTATAGAAGTCATTTTAACTATTGGAGAAAATATTTCATCAAAATCTATACCTTTCTTTTATGTAAGCCCCTTGACAACAAGTCTAGCCTTGTACCTCTTTTAATTCTTCCTTCAACCTATAAACCCATTTATTCTATAATGCCATTTTACCTCCAAGAAACTAAACCAAATCCCAAGTTTGGTTATGTACCAAGGAGTCCATCTCCTCTTTCATGCCTTGCTCCCACTTCTTTTTGGTTTCTACCTGCATTGCTTCTTCATAGCTTTCTAGCTCACCAAAATTAGTCAATAATAAATAATAAAATGAAGGAGAGTATTGTTCAGGGAGTCTACTTACTCCGGTATATCTTCTAACTACACTTCCATGAGTTTGAGGTACTTGTATTTGTTTCACATTTTGATTTTCTTGCACTTTTGGAATTTCATTTCTAGTGATTTCATCAAGTACTACATATTTAGTATTTGGATTTTGTTCTTTATTTCCCTAAAATTGATCTCTATACATTACCTTCTCATTAAAGATCACATCTCTATTCCTAATTATTTTGTGATTTTCAAAATCCCATGGTGACCCTAGTGGGAGGGGGGATATTTCCCCCCCAGCCCCTATTAGTAACTAGGCATTATAATAAGAGTAGGCTCCACCATCCAAAAAATTAATGTCTCTTTTGAATCTAAACCCACTCCTTAAAATAGGTTAAAAATCTTGATGCATGGATAAATGCAATGAAAAGTGAATATGATGTGTTGGTTAAAAATGGAACTTGAAAATTGGCTAATCCTCCAATCGATTGTAAACCTATTACTTAAAAGTAGGCCTTTTTAATCAAGTAAAAAATAAATGTATCACTTGAAAAGAAAAAAAAACAAGGCTTGTCACAAATGGAATTGCTCAAAAAGAAGGAATTGACTATAATGAAACCTTTACACCAATAAAAATATGGACTACAATTCAAAAAATGTTGGCTTTGGTAGCTCACAATGGATGGAAATTTCACCAAATACATGTCAAAAAAAAATTCTAAATGGTGATCTCAAAGAAATAATATGCATGACTCAGCTCAAAGCTTTTATAGTAATCTACCAATAACACAAAGTGTGCAAACTAAAAAATTATTGTATGGTTTAAAACAAGCCCTAAGAGAGTGGTAAAAAAAAATGAATGTTAACTTCCTAAACATGAAATTCAAACATTTTGAGGTTTAAGATCAACCCTTTTTTTTAAAATTGTTGATAAAATAGTCATATGTCTAGTGTTATATGTGCATGATCTGCACATCATAGGAAGAAATGAGAAGTATACTCCAAAATTAAAATTAGAGTTGATGAAAGGCTTTGAAATGATAGATATGGTTTGCTTTCATTATTATTTACGTATTAAAGTGGTTAGAAAATCAAATTATATCTTTATCAATCTATAAAAATACATTGGAAAAAAATTGGAATGATAGATTGTAAGCCTCTCACTATGCCCATGGAATAAAATATGAAACTGAGATCAAAATATACCATAGATTTAGTAGATGCTACTAAATACAAATAGTTCATTAGAATTATGATCTATATGACCACAACTAGAACATATATTTATTTCATTATTGATTTTATTTATTTAAATATGTAATAACCTAGATAAAGTCATTGGGTATTAGTAAAAATAGTCCTTCAATATCTCAAAGGAACAAAAAAATTTGGGATCAAATACTTCAATGTAGGGGACTTCAAACTAGTTGGATATTTTAATTCTAACTATGTTGGTTATTTTAAATATGGAAAATATAATTTAGGGTTTATAATGAATTTGGAAACATTAGTTTAATTTTTAAGTCAAAGAAACAATTGGTCTCATAAATTTATTTAGTAAAAGCAGAATACATGGCAACTTTAGAGGCAACTAGAGAAAATTTATGGCTTTGAAGTGTTCTTTCAAATTTACAAGAACAAGTCTTGTTGAGACCTCTCATGGTTGACAAAATTTGAAATTAAAATGGAAAAGAGCATAGTCTTTCATTATTGAACTATGCACCTAAATAAAATAATTCATATAATTTGGCATTATGTGAAAGATGGAAGTGTAAAATTAGTATATTGTCCTACTATAAAGCAACCAATATACATTTTGATAGAAAACACTGGGTAGAGAAATTTTTTATAAGTTCATGGGCATGCTTGGTCTATAAATAATTTCTATATATTGGGGGGTGTAATATTATTATATAATATAATAGTGTTAATACCATGATTAATTATAGGATATATTTTTTCATGTATCCATAGATAGATTGTATCCATATGAATCTAAAGAGTCTTCTTGGAATATGAAATGAATAGTCACAAATTTGGATATAAAACTTTTATAGTCTCTCATTCATTCATTAATGAAATAACGTTGGATTGCTCCAAACTCATGTTTTATTTTTTTCATCCATTCTTGGCTTGACAGATAGTTCTTTGGAAATATATTCCTAAACTACTTAATGAGTTTGATAATACAAGTAAATTATGTATTCATCCATAGTCAACCACAATAGACATCCTTGGATCTTCTTCTATTGTCACATTTTCTTCCTTTGTGTGAAATGGATAAAAGTGATATTTTCCTTGTATTTTATTGCACCTTCAACTATCTAATCTCATTAATTAGTTTCCAAATTTAAATGATAAACTTCCTCATCTACTTCTTGTTCTCCACTAGCCATGCAAATAACTTTCTCATGACTTGGCATATGTTTTTACTTATCTTCCAAGGCTTACACATAGAATATAATTTTTTATCAAATCCTATTTGAAAATTAAAATTCCTAAAAAAGTCATGTGCTTCCATAATTCTCTTCCTATGTAATTGATAAAAGTGATATTTTCCTTGTACTTTGGTGCACCTTCAACTATCTAATCTCATTAATTAGTTTCCAAATTTAAATGATAATCTTCCTCATCTACTTCTTTTTCTCCACCAACCATGCAAATAAATTTCTCATGACTTGGCTTATGTTTCTGCATATCTTCCAAGGCTTACACATAGAATATAATTTTTTATCTAATCCTATTTTAAAATTAAAATTCTTAAAAAATTCATGTGCTTTCATAATTCTCCTCTTGATTCATCTCTCAAAATTGATCTTCCTTCTGCGTGTCATTATATAAGATGGCTAAAAAAATAACCCTCAAGGGCATATTATATTTCTCAATCATTGATGCAAAATAAAAAATTTCTATGAAATATTACTTAACCTTTTCCCAATCTATAAATTATATTTTGACTCATTTACAATTTACCATGCATATTCCCATGCCTTAAGTGTAGGAAAAAAATATGCACCCATAACCACGCAAGAATGATGACCACACAAATGGTCCATTCATTTTCACATTTTTCCAAATGCTCTATTGGGATACATTCTCCCAAGAACAATGATATAATACTATTATATTTTATACATACAAATTTCACATAATTTTATCTATTGCATATGGAACAACTTGGTAAATAAGTTTAATGAGTCTCCCACCATCATGCAATGGTACTACATATTGTGTAGACCAATGATCTAGCCATAATTTCCTCCTTGGAAAAATATGCCTCAAAATATTGTGCATATGCGTTTTCAAAATTTGATAGATAATATTGTGTATCTTCCCTAAAATTATTTTTATTACTCTCAATACTCTCTTAGGTGCATGTGTTACATTTGGGACATATCTCTTGGTCATATTATTAACAACTCCTAATTTAACCTTTCTAGGTCCCCTCCTAAACAAACCATTCCTTGTTACTATCATACCCATTGAATTCAATTATGTGCATGTCTAGCATGCCACCTCATATTATTCTCATAACCATCTTATGCCTGCATTATTTTTTGTATCATAAATTGATGCATCACTTTTCCAACTTAGCATCCCATCTTCCCTTGGTTCTAAGTAATATTTCCCATGTGTGGTTATGTTATATATGCAGTTTATCTTGTCCAGGACATTTATGCTCTTTGCATATGATGGTCCATGCTTTCCATCTAATAGGATCACCACACACTCCATTCCATTATCAAAACTCATATAGAGTTATATAAAGTTCGTATCGGCCTTATTTTCATAGCACTACAATATTCACAATAATATCCAGATCTTATCAACTTCCACCACTAGGATTACCTCAAAACTAGCTTTGAGTTGCACACCTATGATCATTAGTTCAACTCCATTAAATAATCCCAACTTTTTCAAAATTGAGTTTTTTACCATGAAAAAAACATAACTCAAAGGCAACAAAATAGGACTTCTCATCTTCTTCCATACATCCTATGTTAAGATATTGGCTTATATGCCCATATCTATCAAGACGTTGCAAAATTCCCAGTCATAAATAATTGCATCTATCATTAATTACATATCATACTACACATTATTTTTAACATGAACTTTCTTCATTTTCCTATAGGATTGTACTTGTTCTCATCCTAAGTTGGTTTCCATTCAATCCTTCAAAAGAGACAACATCCCTTATTGCTTCAACATTAATAAAATCTCCATGATTTCTACTATCTCCTTTCCTCACTTTTACCATGCCAATGAAATTATTTAATATTCACATCGAGGTTATTAGTTATGTTTAGCTAATCCTAAATACATTTTGCAATGTCTTTTACATTTGCCAATAATATATTATAGCAAGATCAACTGAAGAGTCTAATATTTCTACTCCCTAATTTCATGTTACTTATTTTTTAGAGACTACAACTTTCCTTTGTTATCCATTCCATATCTCATGGTTGTGTTTATCTTTAGGCATGTGCTAATATTTTACATGGATTTTTTCACCATAAATTTATTTCCTTTCTCAATTTAAAACTTTTTCCAACCCATTAAACACCATGTCCATTGCCTTAATATTTTGAAAAATGTCTAGGAAATCCTCCAACTCATGCCCTTGGTTACACTAAGGATATCAAGGGAACTTGGGATAATATCTTTGATATTGATCTAATGCTTCATATTTAAAAAAAGTTCCTTGAAACCTATTTCCACTTCTGAAACCACATCATCTATCAAAACCTCTTCCATTATATCCTTTCTCTTGTTCATGTTTTTGGTGTATACACTTATATTTTTTAGTCATTAAAAGTTTATTTTTATGAATTGTGACACATCTTTATCCTTGAGTGCACATACTAAGGATTACACCAAGATTGGACTTGGGTCAAATTTTTGCACATTAAAGTGTACATACTAAGGATTACACCAAGATTGGACTTGGGTCAAAATTTTGTACATTAATAGAGATAATTATCATATTATATCCTATTATACCTATTACAATCTTTAACTTTTATCTAGTCATTATACTCTCCTCTAGTGCTCTTTTCTTTACATTCTACCTATTCTACCTAGTTTAAGGATTTCTCCTGACAAACTCCATCTCGGTCAAGTTAGTTTTTTTTTGTCCCTTTATTTAAAATTATATTATTCATGGTTAATGTAAGTAATTTTAATTTTCTATGTCCCAAGCTATATTTTATTTAGTAGATATAATTGTTTGCCTTTATGAACTAATCATCATGGCCAGTGTAATACTATATTTTCTAGATCTTTATATTGTATCGATCCTAGTCAAGTTTATTGAAATATTAAATAAGTAATTTTTAGGAGTTGGATATATATATATATATATATATATATATATATATATATATATATATATATATATATATATATATATATATATATATATATATATATATATATGGATCCACATCTCATTTTTATAAAAAAAAACATGGTTTTACTCTGTTTGTGCATGAAAACTATCTTTGACTAAAAGAAGAGAAATTAGAATCTAGGAGATTATACTTTTAAAGGTCTATGTTTGCACAGAGTCTTTGGAGTTATTCAAAATGAAAATAAAATAGAGAGGTACACTAAAGAGTTACAAGAAGTATTTGTAATCTCCAACTAAGGATACTTAGCTCATCATCCTTAAATTTTGATTCTCCACCTACAACATATCTCATAATGTGCCATTTAAGAAAAGAGAGATATTGATACGTTGAAAATTCAACCCAAGGTAAGTATCCATATATTTAAACTCTTTATTTTATTTGGTTTTTTAATGTAGATACTAGAGTATCATGTTTTTATATTCTTGTCCATGCTTAGCATAACTTATTTTACCTTTTCTTTCTAGTATATCCCTAGTGAGATACCTCTTAATTACTACCTAATGAAATTTATCTATCTTTAGCTTACCCCTTTTACATATTGAATCTAGGTTAGTTTTTTTTAGTTCTTTAAATATAATTACTAATTATATCATTGATCCCCATTTTATAAACAACTCATATTTATAACATCTTCACTGCTTTGTGGCATGTCCAATTGTATGCATGTTGGATCTAGTGTGGTCTTCTCTCTTTTATTATATTAGAGGATATTTATATTTTCAAATGTATTTACCCTACATATATTCTAGTGAACCTCATGGGAATCCTACCCCACCAATGGGTTTGGCCATTTTCATTTATTTACTTATTTTCCTAACTTCAAATATTTTCCATTATTTTCAATGATGTGTCTTGTTAGGGTTTTACTAGTGAGTCTTAACCCATTTATATTCTATATGGGAAAATCCTTTATCCTCCCAACCATGCACACCACTGGAGAAAACTAATCATGGTGAAATTTTACTCAATCCTAATCTCAATATATACAATGTAACATGGTTTTAATATCTTATGATAGTCATCTTTAAAATATGAACTTGTATATCAAAATTTTTGAGACAAAATTTGCATATACTCTTAATAAAGATGAAAGCCTTAAAAACCTTAATAACTCTACAACATTAGCTAGTGTTACAACCTATATTTATACTCTTAATATTAATTCCATTTATTTATTTCCTATAAATCTTCTTCTTATCAATAATATTACCAAAAATCCTACTCAAAATCCTACTATTGATATTGTGCAAGTCCTTGCTAAGTTCCTAGAAGAAATGACCCTTTTGGAAGATACCAATACCAATCAAATGGTCCAAATGAAAAACCACAATTTTCAAATAGTTAATTAACATAATGAACATTTCTCATCTTCTCCACTCAAGGATGTTAATGTGAATCTTATTACCAAGCCTTCTATTTGCAAAAATATGCTTCAAACTCTACAAAATAAACATCTAACTCCATTTAGTATTTTAATGTACATTGTAGGTGATTCTCTGTGTTGTCCCCCAAAAATATCACTCATTTTTGGGACAACATTTGAACTATTTTGGTCCTACAGGCCAAAATTCTCTCTTCCCTTTTCGAAATTTGTCTTAGGCATTCAAATTTCTCATTTTTTAAGCTTCTCAAAAATCTACAAACTCTGCAGGCTAGAATATACAGACTCTATAGGCTTGAATCTATAGACTCTATAGGAAGGAAATCTATGGACTCAGTAGGCTTAAATCTATGGACTCTACAAGAAGAGAAATCTATGGACTCTGCAAGAAAAGAAAATCTACGGACTCTACAAATCAAGTTCAACGGGTTTCATAGGGTGATTTCTACGGACTATGCAGAAAAAAGTAAGTTTTCAACACTTAGACAATTTCAAAGTCAGTTCAATAACCAAGTTCAACCAAAAGAGTTCATCGGCAAGATTCTTAGCAAGGACTGAACCGTTGAACCTTGAACCATTTTGGTTCAATAGGCTCAACAAGTTCAAAGGTTTAACATTAGTAGCAAGAGTTCAACCGCTTCCAGGTTCAAAGGCTTCTACAAGCAAGTTCAATCAAGGTTCAACAATTTTCTGAGGCTTGAACCATTGAACCACTTCAGTTCAAAGGTTCAATGGGTTCAAGGTTCAACAGGTTTAATGCGTTTGGTTCAACAAGGATGAAAAGGACTTAGCCAAATCAAAGGGAATGAACCATTGAATTGTTGAACCAAAGTTGGTTCAATGGTTGGTTCAACCAAGCGATTCAATGCTTCAATTCACTCAAAGGGTTCATCAAATGGTTCGATGGCTTTTGGTTTAATCAAAAGGGTTCATTGGCTTAAACCATTTTGGTTTAAAGCTTGGTTTAATGGTTGGTTCAAAGGACCGGTTTAATGCAAACGTTTAAAAGAGCCTCCCAAAGGACAAGTGCCCTTACGGAGGGTACTTGGCCGATAAAAGCACCCTTCAGAAGTTGCAAAGGTATATTCTTTTAGAATTTTGTTTAAGGAAGTTGAAAGACAAAGAGATTTCCTTTGGGAAAAAGACTAAGGCATAATTCCTTCAGACTTTTTGTTCGAAGGAATTCCTTCAGACAAAATTTTTGAAGGAATTTGGCAAAGCTATGGGACGAAAGCCCAAAGGAATTTCTGAAGGCCAAAGATAAAACAAATTCTTGCAGACTTTTGTCCATGAGAAACTATCTGTGGAATTTTTGCCCTTGGGAAAATGCCCACAAAAAAAGCTCAGGGAAAATGTCCATAGAGAAAGCCTGGGGAAAAAGTACATAGTAATGTCTGTGAAAGACTCCAAAGAAAAAGCCGTCGAAGGACCCTGAAGGGTAGGTGCCCTTGTGGGGGACTCTCAGCTACCAAATTAAAAGACACTTCTCAAAGCTGAAAAGTCACCTTCCCTTCGAGAGGATGCAAAATAGGAAATCCAAAGAAAGACCAAGGGGTGGTGTGCCTGAAGACGTCAAATTCTAGAACAACAAACTAGCCATTGAAAGTATATTGATGGGTGCGTGAACGCTAATTTCAAAGCTCATAAAATAGCTGTTGATCCTTGTAGATTTAAATCTATGGTCTTGAATGCATTCAAAGGCTTTTAGGCCAAGACCAGTAGAAAGCGATTAAGGAACAGAGTATCAGATTGAATCAAGGACCCGATTTAATTAACTAGAAAAGGAGGAATGATGAAGAAGGATCAGATTGCTAGGTGGACATTGAAAGTTGCAAAATTTTAATAGCGTGACTTATTTCTCTGCATTGAGAAAAAAAATGGGTAGATGCCCCTAAATTCTAGCCTATCTTCTTAACAAATTTCAATGTAACATGATGTGTTATTGTTCCCGAGTCCTTCTTGAAGAGGCTATATAAGGGACTCTCTTTTATTGTAAATGCATATTTTTTCTAACAATCAGAAATGAAACTCTGCCCAAATTGAAAGGCATTACTGAGACTTTGAGCTTAGATTGTCGATCATATTTTGTTATTGGAATAAGAAAGCAAGTGATTTTTCAGAGTTTGTGCTGTGATATCTTTGTTGTTGGGGAAACTGTTCTTATGTCTTTTTCCTTAATATTTTTTTTGTTCCGTTAATTCAACAAGTAGAATTAGTGAAAGTAGTCAGGAAGGTGACCTGAAGTCAACTGTGGAGAGACTTTGTGCCCCCATAATTGCCTTTAGTGTGTTTTCTTTTCATTTCTATGTAAAGGACCTTGGGATGACTTTGTGCCCTCATTGTCCTTCATATCTCACTCTTGGGCAATTCAGGTGGAGACTTTATGCTACATCTCAATTTGTTGGTTATTACATCCTTGGTTACATTTTGCTTTTACTACCAGGGGTATTCTTGGGGTTTGTTGAATAGTACTTTTGAAAGAAGAGGAGTGCTTTTTGTCATTTCCCTTGAGTTTTTTCCTTTGATTTGCATGCATCATCTCTGAAGAAAGAGAGATGGATGGTTTATCCTACCCTTGAGTATTATTTTCTATATATATATATATATATATAGGGAACCTCCGCTTGATGAGAGGAGAGATTAGTCCCCTTTTGATGTGGTAAACCTACACATTTGGACGACCAATCTTCCTACTTTGGCTGATCAGATCTATTTTGTTTATCAGTATGTTGATCGACAAAATATTCAACCAATAGTTTTTGGTGACTCCTCTGGGGATATACATAATTCTGTGCAATTTGGAACCTCAATTTTTAGATTGAAACATCACCCGTGTCTTACCCATTATCATTATAACCCTTATCCATTACAGACTTTGGTGACTCTGTTTCATGTCTTACCCATTATCCATTTATAGCCTTACCATCTTCCTCCACCTCTGTTATTTTATTTCGTCTACAAAACTAGAGCTATTGGGAAAGAGTGCGCAGTTTAAAGCCTCAAGATTTAACTGAAGCAAGGTCAATTCTTTTCCATTTTTGTTTCACAATTTGGCAGATTCAAGGTATACACGAAGCCAAAGGGCTAAAGGTATCGTTGACCTTGTATTTAAGTTGGTACAATAAAGTGATTTTGATATGTTTCCTTCACCATCTCGTCTCCAACAAACCAAGAGCTTTCCTCCTACTAAAGTCAGATCTCCATTACCAGACAAAGTATCTACTTCTACTATTGATAAAGCTTTGCCAACAATTACCCCTCTAAGATTTGTTATCCCTCCTTTTCATAATCCTATAATGGTATTTCAAGGCCCCTGGGGTAATGCTTTTGGTCCTCTCAATCTTACTCCACATTTGCATGAGCTTCCATGCAGTTCAAGGAAGAATTTCCCCAAATTCTATGGTGATGGGAAAGTTCATCCTGATGAACACATTGCAACTTTCAGCATAGCCTGTGGAGTAATTGGAGTAGAATTTGAAGATGTAACAGTTAGGCTATTTATAGAAACATTACAAGACACTGCTGTAGATTGGTTTTATCATCTATAGGCTCGGTCAGTAACTGATTGAAATACCATCAAAGATAAGTTTAAAACTAGATTCAAACCTATAGAAGATGCACATGCACTTCTAGCTCAACTTACACAGATGAAGAAAGAGCCTCATGAGCCTATGAGGGATTTCATAGCCAAATTTGACAAACTATGGAATAGAATTCTTGTAATTGCTTGACCTACAGCTGATAATCTCAAATGATTCTTCATTAATTCTCAGTTACATGAAGTAAGTTTTCTTTTGAGACATGCTGGTTAAATAGATTTTGCTGCAGCTCAACATTTGGCCACTGAGGTAGAAGATGACTTCATTTTATCAGGGAAGATAAGAAGAGATCCAAATAGAAATAGATATTCATCATCTTCTAAATATTCATCTACAAGCACCACAGATCTAATGGTGCAGAAATTGGCAAATGAGTTGCTTGCTCTCAAAAAGCAAATGGTGCAAGGAATGTCTTCTGCTCCTTCATACATAGATATGCCAAGAAGGACATTTCCAAATCAATCATATTAGGGCAATGTTGCCAGGAATCAAGGGCAACAAAATCATCTTCCTCCCTCACAAGGGAAACTTGCCTTGGAAGCTCCTCCAACTAATTTAGCAATGGGATATCTTGAAGTAGAATCAGAGTTCTCTTTCCAACCTGAATTAAATCAAGAAAATGACGCTGATCTCCTTGAAGAAATCAATAAGAATCAATTGGTGACTCCCACATTGGTTTCTTGAACTACTAAGATGAACCCCGAATCAAAGGAGAAACTATTGATGGATCATATGCAATGTTTACCAGGTCCAAGAACCAATCAGTCCAACAAGCTGATAAAGGGAAGACAGAGGAGTAACCTCAACTAGCAATTACAATTTCTAAGCATGGAACCACTCTGCCTTTTCAGTCAAAGGACCCAGTGATCACCCAAAATGTAAGTACATTAATTTTACCTTCACCTTCTACTTCAATCTCACAAACCAACCCTCCTCCCATCCCTCCTAAAACTCAAGAAGTTGAAATACCTTTCTCTGTACCTAGCTCAATTCAACCATTTGACATAATCGATCATGTCAAAAAGACAAAAATACAAATGTCTGAATTTGAATATTTGCAAGCTAATCCTGATCAATTGGATAAGTTGGTCTAATGTGTCAAGAACCAAACCATCCCTGCAAGACAAGAGGTTAAGAAAATAATTCTTGATTCCCCAAAGAACATGCCCATTCCAAATAATCTTGTCATTACTCCTCTAGCTGCCCTTAGGAAAATAGAACCTTTCTATGTTTCCCTATTAATAAATGGTTATCAACTCAATAATTGCTTCATTGACTTCGAGGCATCTGACAATGTCATGCCTACTAAAGTAGCTAAGTCTTTGAGTCTCACAATGACCAAGACATTTAGGAGATGTTTCTCCATGGAGAACAAACAAGTACCATTGCTGGGACAAATTAAAGATGTCCAATTTGCATTGGCAACCTTTTCAGACAAGAAAATCAAGATGACTGTCTTGGTGGCTGACGTCCCAGCATCCTATGGCATTTTACTTGGACAAAACTTCTATAAGGACATGGGAGGAGAATTAAGCATGGACCTATCTGAGGCAAGGATCCCTGTCTAAGGCATAATAAAGAGGTTACTCCCTAAAAAGGAGGCAAAATATGTGGTCACCCAAAAGTCGGCCCCTGTAGCACAAATTCTGTTTGAGTCTTCAGACAGGGGTAATTATTTCTTGACTATAGAGAATGTTCATATTTCTACAGATGAAAGACCTATAGCTGACAATCCAAGAATTGATCCAAACAATACTTCAAGAAAATTGGTAGGGTACAGTACAAATAAGGAAAGACCTTCCATCTCTAATGAGAGAAATCTGACAGGAGATCAGGCTCTGATGATGCTTGGATCCTGGAAATTGATGGCAGCAATTCTTCCACCAATGATGGAGTCGAGATTGTGTTGATATCTCCTCAAGGAGATATTCTTCCTTCATGTAATTTGCAATTCAAAAACACCAACAACATAGCTAGATGCGAATCTCTATTGCTCAAATTAAAGACTGCTCAAGATGAAGAGATTAAACTCCTTCACATCAAAGGAGATACTAAGCTGATAGTTTGTTAGGGGTTTGATGTGGACAATCCAATCATGTGCTATACTAAACCAGAAGAACAACCAATTATGATAATGGACCATGCTATTACAAATCAAAATCAGGCAAAGGAACCCTTCACCAAGAAAGCAAGGAGTTTTGGCTTTCAAATTGAAGATCACATCATGCCATGGGGCAAGAAGAAGAAAAAATCAAGAGGAATACGCAAAAAACTAGTTTCTTGGTGGAGAGTTCATTTGCCCATCACCGTTTCTAGGGACAAAATGTCTTCTTGTTGGTTTACCAAGATGGCACACTATTTTCACTGTCTCTTAGGAAGTAGCATCTGAAACACTTCAACTCTTGAAGTATCAAATCATTGTATCTGTACATATGTAGTATATTTTTATAATTTTTAATTCTATTTTGTTTTGTTTACTTCCTTTTTTGATGCCTTCCATCTCTGGGTAGCATGACTCCATAGCCCAATGGCATACTTCAAGGCACTAGAGATTCTAGTTTCTACTCCCTTCAATTCTTTTTTACAATTGATAGAAGTTCCCCAATTGGAGCCAACTATTGTCCCCCAAAAATATCACTCATTTTTAAGACAACATTTAAACTATTTTGGTCCTACAGACCAAAATTCTCTCTTCCTTTTTCAAAATTTGTCCTAGGCATTCAAATTTCTCATTTTTCAAGCTTCTTAGAAATCTACGGACTCTACAGGCTAGAATCTATGGACTTTGTAGGCTTGAATCTACGGACTCTGCAGGAAGGAAATCTACAGACTTAGCAAGCTTAAATCTATGAACTCTACAAGAAGGGAAATCTACGGACTCTGCAAGAAAAGAAAATCTATGAACTCTGCAGATCAAGTTCAATGGGTTTCATAGGGTGATTTCTATAGACTATGTAGGAAAGAAGTAAGTTTTCAACACTTAGGCAATTTCAAAGTCAGTTCAATAACCAAGTTCAACCAAAAGAGTTCATTGGCAAGCTTCTAAGCAAGGACTGAACCGTTGAACCTTGAACCATTTTGGTTAAACAGGCTCAACAAGTTCAAAGGTTCAACATCAGCAGCAAGAGTTCAACCGCTTCTAGGTTCAAAGGCTTCTACAAGCAGGTTCAATCAAGGTTCAACAAGTTTCTGAGGCTTGAACCATTAAAACATTGAACCACTTTGGTTCAAAGGTTCAATGGGTTCAAGGTTCAATAGGTTCAACGCATTTGGTTCAATGAGGATTAAAAGGACTTAGCCAAATCAAAGGGAATGAACCATTGAACCGTTGAACCAAAGTTGGTTCAATGGTTGGTTCAACCAAGCGGTTCAATGCTTTGGTTCACTCAAAGGGTTCATCAAACGGTTTAATGGATTTTGGTTCAATCAAAAGGGTTCATTAGCTTGAACCATTTTGGTTCAAAGCTTGGTTCAATAGTCATTTCAAAGGAGTGGTTCAATTCAAAAGTTCAAAAGAGCCTCCCGAAGGACAAGTGCCCTTGTGGAGGGTACTTGGTCGATAAAAGCACCCTTCAGAATCTACAAAGGTAAATTCTTTCAGAATTTTGTTTAAGGCAGTCGAAAGACAAAGGGATTTCCTTTGGGAAAAAGACTAAGGCATAATTCCTTTAGAATTTTTTTTGAAGGAATTCCTTCAGACAAAAAGTTTGAAGGAATTTGGCAAAGCTGCAGGAGGAAAGCTCGAAGGAATTTCTGAAGGCCAAAGACAAAACAAATTCTTATGGACTTTTGTCTATGGGAAATTGTCTGCAGACTTTTTACCCATGGGAAAATGCCTGCGGAAAAAGTTTAGGGAAAATGTCTGTGGAGAAAGGCTGGGGAAAAAGTCTACGAGAATGTTTGCAAAAGACTCCAAAGAAAAAGCTGTCGAAGGACCCCGAAGGGCAGGTGCCCTTGCGGGGGACTCTTGGCTGCCAAATTGAAAGACACTTCTCAAAGCTGAAGGGTCACATTCCCTTTAGGAGGATGCAAAATAGGAAAGCCAAAGAAAGACCAAGGGGTGACGTGCCTGAAGATGTCAAATTCTAGAACATCGAACTAGCCATTGAAAGCATATTGACGGGTGCATGAACGTCAATTTCAAAGCTCATAAAATAGCCATTGATCCTTGTAGATTTAAATCTATGGTCCTAAATGCATTCAAAGGCTTTAAGGCGAAGACCAGTAGAAAGTGATTGAGGAACAGAGTATCAGATTGAATCAAGGACCCGATTCAATTAACCAAAAAAGGAGGAACGATGAAGAAGGATCGAATCGCCAGGTGGACATTGAAAGTTGTAAAATTTCAATAGTGTGACTTGTTTCTCTACATTGAGAGAAACAAATGGGTAGATGCCCCTAATTTTCTAGCCTATCTCCTTAATAAATTTCAATGTAACATGATGTGTTATTGTTCTTGAGTCCTTATTGAAGAGGGTATATAAGGGACTCTCTTTTTTTGTAAATGCATCTTTTTTTTGACAATCAAAAATGAAACTCTACCCAAATTGAAAGGCATTACTGAGACTTTGAGCTCAGATTGTTGATCATATTTTATTATTGGAATAAGAAAGCAAGTGATTTTTTAGACTTTGTGATGTGATATCTTTGTTATTGGGGAAACTGTTCTTATGTCTTTTTCCTTAATATATTTTCTATTCCTTTAATTCAACAAGTAGAATTAGTGAAAGTAGTCAGGAAGGTGTCCTGAAGTCAACTGTGGAGAGACTTTGTGCCCCCATAATTTCCTTTAGTGTATTTTCTTTTCATTTCTATGTAAAGGACCTTGGGACAACTTTGTGCTCTCATTGTCCTTCGTATCTCACTCTTGGGCAATTCAAGTGGAGACTTTGTGCTACATCTCAATTTTTTGGTTATTACGTCCTTGGTTACATTTTGCTTTTCCTACTAAGAATATTCTTGTGGTTTACTGAATAGTACTTCTAAAAGAAGAGGAGTGCTTTCTGTCATTTCCCTTGAGTTTTTTCCTTTGATTTGCATGCATCATCTCTGAAGAAAGAGAGATGGATGGTTTATCCTACCCTTGAGTATTATTTTCTGTTTATATATATATATATATATATATATATATATATATATATATATATATATATATATATATAGGGAACCTCCCCTTGATGAGAGGAGAGATTAGTCCCCTTTTGATGTGGTAAACCTACACATTTAGACGACCAATCTTCCTACTTTAGTTGATCAGACCTATTTTGTTTATTAGTACGCTGATCAACAAAATATTCAACCAACACTTTGAACATAACATATGGGGGAATGATCATCTAACCATTCACCTTATATAACTTTGAAACATTTACAAATATTAGATTCAAACCAATACTTATGTGACCACCAAGCTTCTATTTAAAAACTTTAGTTAGAGATGTGCGAGAATGGTATAAATAACTACATACCCATTCATTAGAGAACTAGCCTTGGTAAATTTTTCAATGCTAATAAATTACCTAAATAATATATCCATAAAGTCATCAAGTTAAGAAAGTCATTGGCCCATAAATCATATCATGACTATAATAATGATTTTTTTTCAAACTTTTCATTGTCGCCTTAAAATCCTCACTTCAATTTAAAGTAAGGTCCTTATTTCCTGAGACATTGGAAGAATCCTTTGAGAAAGATAAAATATAATATTACCTCAAAAACCAATTTTAAACTTCATAAAATATTATGAGGGAATATTTCCAAACTTTAGCTAATTCAATCAACACTAGTACTCTTAAAAATAAACTTCCCCAACCCATGCTAGGAGTATCTCCATCAAACAACTCTAAGAATTTAAATCCTATCTTCTTAGCCTTGAGTCTTCCAGAGCTCAAAAAAATAATTCCACCTTCTAGGCCTTTGAATTTTGACCAAATTAATCATTTCTTGCCATGGTGCCATGCTAATTAGTTTTATTGGTTCCATGTTATTGTTGGTCATTCTCAAGAATATTGTCATGAACTTAAGAAACTTTCCTATGACCTCATGTTAGGATAGCACTTTGATTATGAATCTACCTCTAAATAAAATTATAAGGACTATTATAATAATTTTAAATATTAATCAAACCATTCAAATAAATTTAACCAGTCACACCACTCTTAAAATACAAAATCTTAAAAAACTCAATAATATTCTAATCCAAATAATATTATAAACAAAAATTTTAGTATTATTAATGCAAATTATAACCAACATTACCTCAATTCTGAACATGTTAACATAGTAAAAGTTAAATATTCATGTAAACGTTATCATAAAGACCCTATTACCATGCCTAAAAATATTTTTCAAGATGAAATTACTCTCAAAAATAAAATCACTCTAATACAAATTTTGATTCACCATCTAATAATTTCACTCCACCACAAGAGCCTCAATCTAATGATTAGCCAACCCTCATTACCAAAACTCCCAAATAAAACCTTAGATCTCAACCAAAATATCAAATTATTCTTACCAAATATATTCTTAATGAAACTTATTAAAAGAGCTTAACACTATGACCTACAAGATTCCTTTAATAGAACTCATGATAACATCATCCTATCATAGTAAACTTATAAATCAGAAATTACAATATATAGAATAAATATCTTAACTAAATGAAACTAAAATAATTAGTCAACCTAATGAAGGTCCATAACCTACCAAAATTCATGCCATTGAAATCGTATTGCATCCTCAATATTATAGAAAAAATTCTATCAAGTTTTCTAAAGATGATATGATTACTAATTAAATTATCTTTTGAGAAAATGACCCACATTTATTTACTACCATCATGATCAATGATTTAAAAACAAGGAAAGTAATTATGGATGAAGGTTTAGGTGTTAAATTTAATTCATTATGGTTAGTCATAGAGCTAGGATATACCACAAAAGATCTTAAGAAAACTAGATTTGATGGGGATTTTATATAAGCAACCAAAATAATCTTGGTTAAATTTGGATTATTCTCGTTATAGGATCCAAACTATTCACACCAAGCTTATGTTTATTGATATTAAGCTTCTTTGAAACCTTATGTTAGGATATCCTTAGACTCACTTCATGAGAGCCATCACTTTGTTTGAGAGAAAATGCATGAATTTTATTTGTGTATGTGTTTATTATAAAATGAAGCTAATATCAACCCATGGGATATCAAATTAACAAACCCCAAACCATAATTTTGCATTCCTACTATCAAACCCATTAATAATACTCATTTATTTGAGTTTGTCAACATGAATCATGATATAACATTCACTCTTGTTGACTCAGATAATGGTGAACCTAATGACCTTTAAACCACTTATAACACCTCTAATCTACCATCTATTTTAAAAAGAGATGGATTCATTACCTTGATTGATGATGATAGTGAAAACCTATCTCTTTGTAAATCTAATGAAGCTTCCTATGATGAAGAATCTCATCAATGCAATGAATATGGGGTGGTTAATATTTTTCAATTATCATAATTATATTTTTTTGAGTTAGTCAACCTTGTATATCTGCCAATGACGTTTCTAAATAAAAATTCAAAATCATAGTTAAGATTGTGTTATTTTACAAACTAATGATGAAGGCTACATTATTTTTTTATGAACAATCTCTTAAAAAAATGCACACTTTCAAATAAGATGATAAACTTATCCACATTTTGTATGTTCTTGAACCTCACTTTGATTCAAGTGATGAAGAAGAAATTGTGGACATAGAAGGTTATGTACCTCCCCTTAATCATTCCTTATAAAATACCAGATGGGTGTTAGAGTAAATTTATAAATTTTCTTCTAAAACATAGAAAAAATCCCTTTCTTAAATCTTTTTTGTAAAATTTGGTAAAAATAAGTGTATCAACCATGTCAATATAATTCATAAAATTTTAGTGTAGTCCAATTGTATCACTCTTATTGATATGGTTCATAAACTTAACTTTACATAAATCATCTGCCTTAAACAAGACATTACTTCAAGTGTTATTGTATTTATAAATATTCTTTTAGCAAAATATAAATGTATCAACCAACTCAGTAAAGTTCAGTATAATCAATCATAATCTAAATGTGTCAACCATGATATACCCTAGACAAAACCAATTGAATCCAAATTTATCAATAATGCCAATATAGTTAATAATATTTTTTTATATAACCTAGATTATCCCTACCATTTATAACTATATTGACCAAGATATAGATATATTAATTAAATCCAACTATATCGACATAGATTTACCTCAACTCGATATAGTACAAAATGATCTAGATGCACATAATACCTTAACATGGTCTATACCATACAAATACTCTCCCAAACATCTCCTGCAAATCCAAAAATTATCCTAGATTCAAAATCCACTATCATGATATATATTCACATAAAACTTGACACCAAATGTAATAAATATGTCAATTTAGAGGTTGATATCAAGAATTATGGTCCTTTACCTACTCTATCTACTAAAGAAGCTATCTTAGAAATCCTTCATGCAAGGGAAGCTCAAATTCATCACCAACATAATAAAATTTGAAATTGTTATTATACTCCACATTATTGACAATTTTGTTACAATTTTTTATCACAAAGAATCTCTTTCCAACATACCTTCTGCACTATATCACTTCCAAGATGTAAATTCAATGTTGATCGAGAAAGCTATGGAAATTAACATAGGAACACCATGTGAATACCATCCTATCCTTATTTATTAATATATCACTCCTAAATAAATAGATAAATTTAGTACAATCCTTGATAAATATAAAAAACACTTTGCATGGCCATATGAGGACATGCATAGAATTAACCACATCATTGTTACCCATAATATCATTACTTATCTTGATGCAACTCTTATTTTCTAAAAGCAATAAAATTTCCTCTAGAGTTTTTAGAGCTATGTCACAAATAAATCATTAAGCTCCTTGATGATAAGCTCATTAATCTAATAAATTAATTTGAATGGGTCTCTAACATGGTTCCTATTTGTAAAATATTCACAATGGTCATTGCATATGTATCAAATTTTGTAATCTCAACTTATAATTCCCTAAATGAAAAAATCCTATACCTTCTATTGATGCCATTGTTGATTCTATAGCTATCCATGAGATGTTTTCCCTCATGGATGGTTTTTTGGGGTATAATCCATTTCACTTTTCCACTAATATCAACATAAGACTACCTTCATTATTAAGTGGAGCACATATTACTACATTAAGATGAAATTTAGCCTTAAAAATGTCAGGGTAACCTACCAAAATTCCATTACCACAGTTTTCACAATATTATCTATAAAATATTTGAAACCTATTTGGATAATCTCATGGAAAACTCCAAGTTTCATGAAGACCATACTCATGGCCTAGCTATCATCATTGAGTGTCTAATTAGATACAACATTAAGCTTAAGCCCAAAAAGTGTGTCTTTGGCACTATATTTGGCAATATTTTAAGGTCTTTGGTCTCTATAAAAGGAATTGATGTGTATCTATCCAATATAAAAGGTATTATGGAAATTCATAGATGATTATTTATCCCTAAAATTCACACTTACCTTGGAAAGCGTGGGGAAATTAAGATATTCATTCCTAAATTGTATTATCAAACTCATTTGACAAACTTCCTTCTCAACAAATGTGTCACTTTTGAATGGACAAATGCTAGCCAAAATTATTTTGATAACATGAATAATTATTCATTCCAACATCCTACTTTATGACATCCATCTAACAATTGCCCTCTCATATTGTACATATCCTCTACCCCTGTCTCAATTGGGGTAATGCCCATGTAACAAGATGACTCTGGTGAATAATATGCATTTAATATTTTTTTCCTCGATGTATTGTGATACTTTATAACTAAGATCTAGCATGATTTCTTTTCCATCTATTTTTATGCTAATAAACTTTAGAAATACATGGTTTATTTGATGACATATGTCATTGTCCATTCGAGTTGCATCTATTATTTATTCTCTAAGGCAATTTTTACTTATGATAAAATTTTAAAATGGATGATACTCTTTATATAATTTTATCTTAATATCATTATTAAAAAATTAATTAATGGGGAAGTGATTAATTATAAACTTTTTACGGCATCCCTTCCTACCAAAAGGCATGCTTAGTATACCCTTCCTGATGAAAACATACTCTTTGTCAAGGGTGTTGATTAAGCTATAAAACTTAAATATTAATTTCATATCTGATCTCAAGTCCCAAGTTAGAAAAGATCCTAAAATTGAAGTATATAAAGCCAAATCAACCAATAAAATTGAACATAAGAGAAACTGAATTTCATGAGTAAACTTTGACACTCCACTTTGATAGAGTCAGGGTATGATGGGCCATTTTTTATCCTTTTGGAAAGATTTTTCCTTGAGAATTTCTATTATAATTAGAGATTACTAATAATATGGTTAAATATGAAGCTTTTATACTTAGTATACAAGCAACAATAGACATTGAGATTACTTACTTGCTTTAGGTGATTTTAAAATTATATGCTATTATAATGGTGCCGACCATGAAAATTGAAAACCTTAAATCATATCAAAAATTGTATAAAACCCCTATTAAAAATTTTACATCCTTAACCATTAAGGTAATCCCAAGAGAATAAAATATTTTTGTTGATTCTCTTACCTCTTTGTATTCCATTTTTCACCCACGTAAATCATTACATGATGACTATTTTCTCATTCACATGAGTAAATATATATGTATCATAGTGTTTAAGGATGATTCCATTATTTATCACATTTAGGTTATCACCACCCAATAAATTCATTGGTATGAAAACATCATCCAAGTTTTATAAAATTATAATTACCCTCCTCAATCAAACTCATGAAAAGACTCAAATTAAAAAAACAAGCCTTCAAGTTTGTCCTTAAACATAGTATCCTTTACTATTGTAACTTTGATGGTACCCTATTATAATGTTTACCAAATGTGATATTTATCATCTTCTTAAGAAATCACATGGGTTAATTTTTTAAGATCATTATAATGGACACTCTACTACCCACAAATGCTTACACATGTTATTATTAGCCAATAATTGAAAAAGATACAGTCACATTCACTAAATAAGTGTAATTATTTTCAATTGCATGATGATCTAATTAAATATCATCCATCCAAGATTCAAAAAATTGAATTTATTTGTCCATATTATATGTGGAGATTAGATCTCATCAGCAAGTTTCCTTGATCATAAGATGGCCATATTTTTGTTAATATTGCCACCAAGTACTTTAGCAAGTGGGTAGAAACTATACCCATTTGTAATGTCATTGGTGCCACCATTTCCAAATTTATCATTAACCAAATCATTTATTTATTTATAATTACACACACCATCATATCTAAAAATGATTTTAATTTTATGGACAAATATGAAATAACTTTTCTTGAAGTTTTAAATTATTCAAAAAAATTATTCCTCTTATCATCATCAATGCAATAGCCAAACTATAGTAACCAATAATATATTTAACATGATATTGTAGAATACTATTATATATTTTTGTATATATGATAATCTCAAGCTCTAAATTATTCTCATGGCTTATCACAATAATATTTGCATTGTAAATGGGGCAACTCCATTCTCTCTAGTCTATGGATCTGGAGCCATTTTACCACTATAATTGGAGTTACATTTACTACTCATTTCTATTCATGTTATTATTCTTGATGATTATATTTTTTAATCCTACCTCCATGATTTATATCTACTTGATGAGAGATGCATGAGTATTATCTAACATAGTAGACAATACAAAATTCACATCACTAAGAAACACAACAACAAAGTCAAAGTTATAAACTTAGATGTTATAGATTTAGTGTTGAAAAAATATTACACCCATGAAAAAGAGGTTAAATATGTAAAAAAGTGGTGTGTTCTTTACTTTATCAAATAAATCCTTTGACCTAGCATTTATTGATTGTAAACTAATGAAGGACACACTTTTGAAGATCTAATCAATGATCAGTTTTTGAAAAAAGTATTATGCTTGACATATGTTCTTCATAATTTTATTTTATTTCATAGTTATCATTTATTATTAATATCTCATGTTTGTTTATAGGTTTTTTTTGGCGCGGTTTTTTTTTTGAAATTTTTAATCTAACTCTTTTTTATTGTATCTTAGATTCATTTATCTACACATTTGATTTTCTAATCATATACCTTAGCATCACCTCCAAGTTAATTTTTATTCATTATACACCCTAATGTTTACATTTTATTACCTTTTTATTTATGACTCTGGGCTCTCTTGTTTTATTTCATTTTTTTTTAAAAATTAATGAGTTACATGGTAAGACCTTGGGGATTAAAACCAAGCCCTCCTCACAAACACTCATGCTCTACCCTCCTCGCATCCATGCTCTTTTACTATCTTATTTTATTTTCCTCTAGGATCCTTACCAATTTTTACCTTGTCATTACCTTTATTTTGCATTTATATATCCTTTATTTAACTTATTTTTGTACCTATTTGCTTTTCAATTTGTAGATTACATGTTAAGACTTTGGGGAACACAACCATACCCTCCTAATAAGTGCCCATCCTATTATATCTTACTCCTAATTCCAACCTTAGTTAGGTGTCTTATTAAAAAAATAAGGCAATGGTTGAGAGTGGTGTTTTTGACTTGGATGAAGTTAAATTCACTAATATGAAAACTATTGTAGTCTATATACATATTTTTTATCCTTATTCTACATCTCTTAAGATAAAAGTCTCAAACCTTTTTTCATAGTATCAATTACATTTATACAATTTTTTTATGATTGGGGAAACCCAATTTTACATCTCTTTTAGGCACACCAAATATGGTTTTAATATTTCATTATTTTTAAGGTGTAATTCTAGGAGTATCTAATCATCTTACTCTCTATATTCTCTTCATTGGTAGCCAAGTTTAAGTTCTGGTGTTAGTCATCTTTAGTATTCATTTTTATCTTCCTTAATCCATATGGAGAATGAAAATATAAAAATACATAATAGTCAAAAGCTAAGATATAAAACTAAAATCAAAAATCAAAAGGAAAAATATATTTCAAAAGTTAAAATCACACCAAAAGATGTGATCATATCATTTGGCATGTACCCATATCCTAGTTGAAGCTCAAACTTCATAGTTGGACTTATTATATATAAAATTATATTTTTCTTGTGCTAAGTTTGAAGTCAATTTTAAGTGGTTAAGCATTACAAAATAAAATTAATAATAATAATTTTCTATGCAAATAGGGATTAATTTTCTTTGTATGATTTCAATTCAATTGATTATTTTAATCATGTTTATGTGTTTATGTGACATAACTAAGATAGATATATGTTATAAAATTACATGGAATAATTATTAGTTATCATTATTTACCATTTCATATCACATGATTTTGATATATTGACCAAGATAATTAAATTCTACACATTTAATTGTAAAGTAAGTACAACCCTCAGTGCAAGGGAGAACATCATTAGAGAGGAGGAACTAAATAAAGATTATGGATAGAAGAGAGATAATCATATGGATAAGTTTATGATAATTATAGATTCATGTTAGACATAGATTACTTATTTCACCTATTTTACACAGGTAGTGACCATTTGGGTTTGGGTGATTGACTATATATTTAGTATTATGTTCATCTTTTTAACTAGATAGTTTTATAATATACATTGACTCTAATGATTGTTAACATTTGTATCAATTGGACAAGGTAGTTTGTGTGCCTATTTTTAAAATGAATAAATGTATGCTTAAAAATATTTTCATTCATGTTTGAAATCTAGATGAATGTTCAAGTATAATCTTTTGTTTAACTAGTATCATCGACATGCTTTGTCCCATTTTGTGAATGTGGAATCCTTGCACTATAGATCCATGGGCCTAAAACCCAATGAACCATCATCATTAAACAACAATGACCATTTTAATCAACATGCATTTATTTGACCCTGTCCCAAAATAAAGTTATTAAAGTTTAGCCTTAGGTTGTCATTATATCACGACGTTTTATTTGTATATTCCAATACACCATTGATGCTTGGTGAAACATTAAGATCCCACATGTTGTGGTTTTGTTGTATCCACTTAGTAATTTATGAGTCAATAATTCCATGTGGAATAGTGGTAAACCTACATCTTTATAAATTTAAATATTTTTCCTTGGTAATAATAAGGTAATATGATTAATAAACTGAGATAAAGGTAAAACTTGTATAAATTCAAGAATTAATATGACGAAATGAAAATGACAAAATTGTATGAAAATATAAAAGTGGAAACAGATGAATTTGAGAGATATAGTGGATGGCAACACATCATTTTTAGGACTTTTTAAAATGGCTTCGCATTTATAACATGTGATCGACATCATGTTATTATATTTGAATCATTGGAAATGTGGGTTGTAATTTAATCTACTTGTACCATATCTTGAAACACCTCATAATAGAAGATAGATTTTAGTAGACAAAAACATTTAATTGACCACATGGGGTATAGCTGGAGCAAGGTCATAAAACACATGGGTGTCACCTATGTTACTCCAAGCAAGTTATATTTAATTAACATTATTCAACCATTAAAAAATTTAATAACTGTACTCCTCCTTTGATAGATGAAAATTATTGATTTCAACTAGAGTTACTTCTATTTATTTAGAATTCCCTTTAGAATAAAATTTTCATTTATGTAAGAGTATAATGCTTGTTAGGTTATGGAGCTAAAAGCTTCACTGATGCAGACATGGAGAAGGCCATTGGAGGAGTTGCTGGAGTGTCACAGACACCGATGTCAGTCAGGCCAACCGACATTGACAGGGTACAGACAAGAAGCAACAGACGTCGGTCAGAGATCGGCCGACGTCGGCAGACCCCAAGCAGATAGGGACCAACTTCGATCACCTGTGTGGTTCAAACTACAGATGTTACGGGCAGTTAACTAACGAACCAAGTGTTTGCATGTCAAGAGCTAATTTTAGACTCAAAGCTGCGGATCTAATTATTGTAATTAGGTGTCTAATTATTGTTTAGATGAGATCTATATAATAGACTCATGGATTGTATTGAAAGGTGTGCTAGAGAGTAAGAGAGCATTATTATAATCTCCTTCTGTGTGTGAGGTGAGCATGGTGTGTTCCTCCTAGTGCCACAGTACCAAGGTGGGTGCTAGATTGGAGAATCAGCAGGGTTCTTTAGGAGTGTATGATCTTGGTCATCAGGGGAGCATGGATATGATAAGAGATCTACATGGTAAGTAAGATCATTGATATGTAGGTGTATGTGTGTGCAAGGTCAAGGTTCACAGGTGTGCAGAACCAGATTGATTTGCAGGTGTGTAAGATCAGAGAGGATAGCAACACAACAGGGAGCAATATCAGGCAGGATCTACTTGGAGTATAGTGTGTACTCAGATAGAGCAAAGAGGAAGGCAAGGAAGATCCTTCCATAAGTAAGGTCTATTGAGGTGCAGGATGTTGTAGGTTTAGGGGAGATCTACTTGAAGTACGTGGAGTACTTGTGGAGTGCGTGGAGCACATATGGTGTGCGTGGAGCACAGGTATAAGGTGAACACCAACTCAGTGTTTGAGTTGGGTGTTGGGACCTAAGAGAGAGAGCTTTGAGGAGAGAATTACTGTTCACTTGAGGTGTAGGAAGCCTCTGAAGAGGTGGTGGAGAAGAAGTGGCATCTTCTTTATTGTATTCTTTTCTGTAAGAGTTTTAATACAAGTTGTGTATTGTCTCTCATATCATGTGTTATTTCTGGATTCTAGTTACTTGTTGATTCTGGTTAATTTCGCATATTAAGTTGCTTGTATTTGGTAATCAATTGTGTGCTTCCAGTATTCATATCCCAACATGTGGTATCAGAGCTAAGGTTACAGGGAGCAGGTTTTGTGTTTGGTTACAAGTCACTCTTAGGGGTTTCTGATTGAGTGGGAGTAGAGCAATGGCAGATCAAAGTAAGCTAAGAATGGAGGAGTTAAAAAGCATAGATGATCACTTACGGTCCTATGGAAAGAAAGAGTAGGGAAAAGAAAATTGTTGGTTTGTGGAAGATCAACATGAAGGAACTGAAGAAGCAGATGTTGCAGGTGATGTGGCACAGGATGCTCTGGGAGGTTTCTTGGATAAAGTAGAATCTTGTTTTATAGATTATGTTGCCTCTTTCCATGCATCCCTAGTTAGAGGTGCTGGTGAGCCTTGCCAAAGAATTGGCAAAGGGGAAGTGAAGCTGAAATTGTTGGCGGCCAACACATGGGTGTTGAAGGAGGTCATGCAGGTCCTAGGTTTGGAGATGTGGCTAATTTCTTTAGAAAAGTTGGGTGATGAGAGATGCACGAGAACTCTCATAGCGTATACACTTGAATTAGCTGGTGGTAAGAAAACAAGTACTCTTTATCTACTTGTTTATATTACTGATTCTTCTTCTGTTGTGGAGACGTGGCTTCGTAGGCTTGGTCACATGAGTAGGAAGGAGATGCATGTTCTTAAGCGAAAGATAGATATTATGATAGGCTTAAGAACTGGAAAGCCTTGGTGTTCTTGGAGGAGATGGCAGACAGAGACCAGTGGATGGGACTGGATACTTCTGAGCAGGGCAGTTTGGACATGGGTTTTGATTCAAAGGAGCTCACAGGTAAAAAGTCATCACTCACAGGAAACACAGGTACCAGCGTCGACAGGAAGACTGACATCGACAGAAGGTAAGATCGACGTCGATCAGGAGGACCGGCATCGACAGCAGGAGGACATCGGCGTTGGTAGGGTTGGTAGTCAGGACAGGTGCATGAAACTGATGTCAGTTGGATGCAGACTGTGTGGTGACTGAGCTCGGTCACTGTAATGGATTTTGGGTGGACAACATGCTGTCAAGGAGTCTCAAACGCCCATACAGAGGACTGAAGATGTAAGTAGACCTCAAATTTGTTGTTCCTCTTCTTTATACTAGTTGCTGACTGCATAGCAGGAAGGATCTAGGAAACAGTGGGAGCATGGCAGGTATATGATGCAAAACCAAGCAGAGATTTGGTAGGATTGCTAGCAGGTATGAAAGCACAGAGATGAATGGATACCTTAGTTGAATAATAGAGTGAATGGACACGTGAGATGGAAGACCAGGTCATATGGTCTTGAGGGAGCTGCAGGACAGTGGGACAGGACTGACAGGTGGTACCAGGGGGATGACAAAGCAGGGCTTTAGTCAATGTCAGTATAACCATTGTGTTTGTCTTACCAGGTGGATGATGGTCGCAACATCATTCTATTGCTATATGTGGAGGATGAACTTGGTACAGGTTCAGACATATAGGGTTTTGCTGAGCTAAGGGTAAGATTAGTTCAGTGGCATGTCACGAAGAATTTAGAGCAATGAAATTCTTTGGCATGGGAGACATGGAGATCACAGGTTGATTTTGTCTCCAGTGGGAGCTGATGTGAATTAGGTGTTGGTGAGATTTAGGATGCAGAATCGGAGCACACTAAGGGCTAGACAATTCAGTGTCTGAAATCACATGAGGTCTGGTATAGACCTAAGTTTTCCCAAGCAGTGGGAGCTGTCAGAGAGTTAGGAGCCAATTCGAAGAAGTGAATTCTCAGGTATTTGAGAGGGACCAACAGTAGGGATTCATGTTATTCAGGGTCAGGACTTCACTACATGGGTTTGTAGGTTCGGATGTGGCAGGTTACTCGGATGACAGGAGGTACACCACAGGTTGTGTGGTGGGTTATCTTCAGGATTGATCTTGAAGAGGGATACAGGCCAAGAAATAGATTAGATGAAGTATAGGTACAGGTATAGTGCAGCTATTTATCTCCAAGTGGGAGATTGTTAGGTTGTGGAGCTAAAAGCTTCACTGATGTAGACATGGATAAGGCCATTGGAGGAGTTACTGGAGTGTCACAGACACCGACGTCGGTCAGGCCAATTGACGTCAGTAGGGTACAGACAGGAAGCAACCAACGTCGGTCAGAGATTGGCTGATGTCGGCAGACCCCAAGCAGACAGGGACCGACATCGGTCGCCTGTGTGGTTCAGACTGTGGATGTTACGGGCAGTTAGCTAATGAACCAAGTGTTTTCATGTCAAGAGCTAATTTTAGACTCAAAGCTATGGATCTAATTATTGTAATTAGGTGTCTAATTATTGGTTGGATGAGATCTATATAATAAAATCATGGATTGTATTGAAAGGTGTGCTAGAGAGTAAGAGAGCATTATTATAAGCTCCTTCTATGTGTGAGGTGAGCATGGTGTGTTCCTCCTAGTGCCACAGTACCAAGGTGGGTGCTGGATTGGAGAATTAGCAGGGTTCTTCAGGAGTGTATGATCTTGGTCATCAGGTGAGCATGGCTACGATAGGAGATCTACATGGTAAGTAAGATCATTGATATGCAGGTGTATGTGTGTGCAAGGTCAAGGTTCACAGGTGTGCAGAACCAGATTGATTTGCAGGTGTGTAAGATCAGAGAGTTAGGATCAGGTGAGCAACAACAACACAATAGGGAGCAGTATCAGGCAGGATCTACTTGGAGTACAATGTGTACTCAGATAGAGCAAAGAGGAAGGCAAGGAAGATCCTTCCATAAGTAAGGTCTATTGAGGTGTAGGATGTTGTAGGTTTAAGGGAGATCTACTTGAAGTACATGGAGTACTTGTGGAGTGCATGGAGCACTTGTGGTGTGCGTGGAGCACAGGTATAAGGTGAACACCAACTCAGTGTTTGAGTTGGGTGTTGGGACCTAAGAGAGAGAGCTTTGAGGAGAGAATTACTGTTCACTTGAGGTGTGGGAAGCCTCTGAAGAGGTGGTGGAGAAGAAGTGGCATCTTCTTTATTGTATTCTTTTCTGTAAGAGTTTTAATACAAGTTGTGTATTGTCTCTCATATCATGTGTTATTTCTAGATTCTAGTTACTTGTTGATTCTGGTTAATTCCACATATTAAGTTGCTTGTATTTGGTAATCAATTGTGTGCTTCTGGTATTCATATCCCAACAATGCTTTCCCTAAGAATATACATCTTGGCATAGAGAGGAGAGGGAGAGTGAAATATGACACCATAAATAAGCACACCATTGTTGTTTATAGTTGGAGGAAATTTTAGAATAGTTATATACTTTTAGAAAATGAAAATAGAAGGGGAAAGATGCGAGTTGTAGTAAAATTCCATTTTAGAGGTGGAAAGGAGAAATAGAACACCCATTTATAGGGGGAACACCTCCCAAGAGAAGTATGTTACAATAAAAGGACCAATTAAATAGGTTAGAGAAAATTATAATTTGGTTATGTGGCTCCACCTAGTCTTTTATTTCTTTGTCTTTTGCATTATAATTGTCTTCAGCTACCTTGAGATCCATATTACTATATTATGAATTTAGAAGACTGCATTTTAGCTTTTGGATTAAGCCTTTGTCTCATAGCTTACACGAGACACCATCTGACTATCACTCAATGAATTTTTGAAATTATTTTAAACTACATTATTTTGATATAGACTACCTTTACCTTTAATATATTATTCATTTTGGACTATGTTTACATTTTTTTAAATTGTGATTTAATATTTTTTTCACTAGTAGTCCCATATTCATTTATAAAACTATATAATTACGATCTAGTTTGGATTTATCATGAAATTATGTTGATTGTAATTTATAAATTGAAATGTTAAGAATATGAAGAGAAATATAATTTAAATGATAATGAGTTGGTCTAAAGTTTGTAAAGAGATTGCATTCTAAAATTGTCTAGAATAAAATTTGAGTGTTCCATATGGAATTCAAGTTTTCAAATGTATAGTGAATAAAAAGTAAAAATAAAAATAAAGGCAACAAATTTGAACCTTAATTTACATTGTAAGACCTTTAATAAAACACATAAATCCTCAAATTAGAGGCTAAATCTAATCTACATTCAGAACATGATAAAATTGAATATCCTAATTTCTCTATCATAATTAGCCATACATTTAACAAGACAATATTGGCTTTTTTTCCAGTCTCAACAACAAGCTCATCAAAATCAATCTCTCTCTCTCTATATATATATGTGTGTGTGTGTGTGTGTGTGTATACATACATATATACATATACATACATACATATATATATGCATACATACATACATACATACATACATACATACATACATATATATATATATATATATATATATATATATATATATATATATATGTATGTATGTATGTATTTATGTATATATGTATGTATGTATGCATATATATATGTATGTATGTATGCATATATATATGTATGTATATGTATATATGTATATATATATATATATGTATATATGTATATGTATATATATATATATATATATATATATATATATATATATATATATATATATATATATATATATATATAACTTGTTTTTATATTAAATAGATCATACACCAAATCCAATGAAATTCTGATGTAATTTAAGATAATATGCTTGGAAACATATAATTTGAGTACCAACATTGGTTTTTACATCATGATTGATTTTATTTTATAGATTGGCAAAAATGCTTATAGTAATAGGGATTCTGAAATGAGCATAATCAATGAGGAAAATTTTAATCTCCCTCCTAACCTTAATTATGAATTTTTGTGGTAGTTTTGTTCCTTTGATGATTTGAACATTATGGAGAAATTTTATAGATAGCTAATTAATATGAAGCTATCAAATAAGGTGTATTCGTTTATATATAATTATTGTGTTTAGGAATATGTTTCACACTAATAAATGTTTAGAACAAAAAAGAGGAAGTATTTTAGCATACCATCAATAAACCATTAGTGGTCTATGAAATATGACTTCTCAATAAATGTTGAGACAAGTTAATCTTACTTCTATGATTGTGAGTGTTTGCAGTCATTTGACTTCTATTCGATGGTTATATTTTTATTTGGTTAGTAGACAAATTGGAGGAAGTGAAGTGGATTTGTTTATCTATTAAATGGTGTGAAATGAGTAATTGTCTATAATATCAATATTATACGATAATAATATAGATACATAGACTAAAATACAAGTACTAAAATGTTGAGATAATATGGTTGATACTTAAATAAATAAAGTAAAATAGTGATATTGAGACTTGATAAATTTTAAATAACATTGAGTACTATAATACAATGTGGCATTGAAACCCTAATGAGTAAAATTTATAAAATGTGATGTTGAGACTTTAATGAGGAAATGATACTATATTGACACATCATAATGAGACTATGTTGAGATGTGATAATGAAACCTTAATGTGGTAATGAAAAATTGAGATTGTGAATTTAAGATTTAATGACACATTGTGATAATGCTGTAATATGTTACAATGATATAATTCAAGGTTAAATACATACTATGAAACCCCATTGCTCATAGGTATTAAATCATGTAAACTATAAATGCTTGAATCATCTTAAATAAATAGTTATAGATGTGATATTTTAATAGTATGTTTGCCTCAACACATAGATCCTTGTCTTAGATTGAATATGTTTTTATTGAACCCACGACGAAGCTCCTAGACTTTAATGTCTTGTTTAAACAACATTATCCTATGAATCATGTCTTGTGTAAAGTTGTTAACTTGAGAATATTTTTTAACTTGAATGCCATTTGGTAGGATTGATAGCATTGCCATAGATTTATAAAACATATTGTTGAGTTGTGATGATATACACATTGATCAAATTATGGATCATGTTTTGTTCAATACTCAACTAGTTTAGTCTCCTCTAGAGATACTATGTGAACCTTGTTGGTGAATTATAAATACTTGTCAAATGTATCGTTATTATAAATACTTATTTTAATGGTTCTTTTATCTTATTTATATGAACATAAATATGTATTATGATTGATCATTAGTTGTAGACTAATACTATAAATATATTTTATGGTGAATATCTTAATTATAACTTAACTGCAAATTTTGATTTCAAGGTGTAAATGTGTAATAAGTTTTAGAATGATGAAAACTGAAAGAAAGAATAATTAGTTTTATAAATGATCATTGTTTAGTACATGGTAGTACTATGATCATAACTTGATCTTGATCTAGTTTTCATGTTTGATCAAAGTTTAGTAAACTTGTTAATCAATAAAAAAAGGATAAGTAAGAACACTTCTAGGGTGATAAATTAAAAATATATATGGTATGTTTTTTTAGTACTTGACTAGAGGGTTCTTACATTGTGGTATTAGAGTTATAGATTCAACATGACCTAATATGCCCATTCACATTTATAAGACACATAATGTTAATATTATGTATTTTTAAATATACGATAATGAAGTTAAAACATTGACAAACCTTAAATTAAAAGAATAATATATGTGTTAGGAAACATAGTGAAAACAAGACTTAAATTGTACTCCTAGGTATTTTCATAAATTCTCAAATCAGCTAGCTTTTATTAATTTTTAGGTTTGGATTGCCTTAGACCCTATTTAACATGATCTTTTGATGTGTGGAGCATCATGATAAAGGAGAGAGAATCTAAAAAATAAAAAGTATAATACCAATATACCTAGGTTACTTGTAAATAATTAATCATGTGGAGTGATGAATATTGATTTTTGACCTCTAAAAATTTTCTTGAACATGGACCAAGAGGAATATTACAAATGGTTGCAACACATATTTGAAATCGTGAGTTAGATACCAAATTGCATAGGTTGTATGGATTTACTTTTTTGATACATTAATGCACATTAAATTTTTAGAGCTCATTAGGTAAGATAGACCTAATGGATGAGTAATGGACTAGGAATGTGAGTATTAAGTGATGAGAGAAATCTTAGTTAGGATCATTATGACTCAATAGCTTATTGAATATAAGTTACAACAAGGTTAACTTATTGAATCTAGTATTATGGCCATAAAAATGTATACATGGGAATGTTTTATTCCTTAAATTTTATATACATGATAAATGTATCAGTTTTAAATCCTATTCGTCATCATAATGTTTAGGAGTTGCATGGAGTAGCATAAATATTAACTTATACACAATGTCCTTTTGAAAAGTCTCTGACACCTTTATTGTGAAAGGGGAACCACTCGTTGGGTAGGAGAAATGTATAAGAGATTTGATAGGCTTTGTGGTAACTCTCCTTAGCTAGTTTATATTTTTAGTGATGATCTCATATGTTGTTGATGTGTGCAATAAAGGAAAAACTTATTGACCATGTGTACCTATTATAAATAGATAATGTAGTAAATGGAAATATAATCAATTCCTACTAAGGAAGGATAAAAATTTTAGATATGTAAAATATAAATAGAGATTTTTACCTTAAGAAAAAAAATTGAACCCTGTTGTTTTCCATTAACAAGAAGCCAAATGGAGGGGTGCACCTAGTTTTTGAAAATTTATGTTCCAACAGTTTACTTGATCAACAGTACAGTTGGACATTTTTGAGAAAATCCTATAAGACTTTTATCCTTACCTATATAATCAATCTTAAGTAAACTAACCCATTGAGAAGATGACTTTTTAAGGTGGGAATAATGTAACATCCCATTTTTACCATGTTAGGTTTGAAGGCAGTGTCTGTGATTAAGTATTATTAAAAAAATTCATAATGATTATTTTTTGTATATTCAAGGATTTATTTGATTTGTATGATTTTAGATTAGTTGATTGTTGTTATTATGTTTCTATGCTTATGTCGTATAAGTAAGATAGATATATGTTATACAATTACGTGTAATAATTTTTAATTATCATGCTTTACTAATTTATATTATGTGCTTTTGATATTGTGACAAGGATAACTATTATCTATTTAATATTTTGTGACATAGGTACAACTCTCAGTGTGAGGAAAGACATCATTGAAGAGGAGGCGCTAGATATAGATCATGGATAGTAGAGAGAATCCTATGGATTGGTTTGTGATCATTATAGCTACATGTCTAACATTGACATTTTATTTCACATGTTTGGCACAAGTAGTGATAATTTGGGTTTAGGTGATTGACTATATACTTAGTATTATGTTTATCTTCTTAATTAGGTAATTTTATAGGATACATTGACTCTAGTGATTTTTAGTAGTCGTATTGATTGGATAGGATAATGTGTGTGCTTATTATTAATATGAATAAACAAATGCTTAGAATGATTTGTGTTCCTATTTATAATATGAAAGAATGTTTGGGCATGTGTTTTTGTTTGACCGATCTCATCAACATGCGTGGTCACATTTTACAACTACAAAATTCTTGTACTATGAATCCTTGGATTTGCAACCCAATGATTCATCAAAATTAACCAACAATGACCATTTTAGTTAGCATACATTTGTCTAATCCTTTCACAAAGTGAAAGTGGTAAAATTTAATTTTGGGTTGTCATTGTATTATAACATTTATTGAGTATATGCTAATGCACAATTAATACTTGATGAAATATTAAAAACCCACCTATCATGAATTTTTTGTAGCCACTTAGCAATTTATGAATTAGTAATGTTCTATGGAATAATGGCAAGGCAACATCTGAAATAATTTGAATATTATATCTTGCTAATAATAAAGTAAAAAGATGAAATTATATTAAAATTAAGGAAATATTTGAATAAATCTGATGAAATGAAAATGACAAAATTGTATGAAAATATAAAAGTGGAAATGGATAAATTTGGTAGAGATAACAGATTGTGTGGAATATTTTCGAAGAATTTTTCAAATGGATAGGTATTTATAACATGCCATCAACATCATTAAAAAAAAAAGAGAGGAAATGTGGATTGCAATTTAATCTACTTATACCACATGTATTTAAAACCCCTTGCTAAAACATTTAATTTACCACATGTTTTAAAACCCCATTATAGGTGAGAGAAGATAGTTTTAAGTAGACAAAAAAATTAATTTACCACATTGGTTGTTGAAAAAAGAGGTATATTACGTAGGTAACGTTTGATCGGGCTATGTGGCTGCACCTCGAGCTTTATTATATATTTTGCATTATCATTAGAGATCATATTAATATTTCTAAGTTTATAGGTTGCATGAGACACTATCACTCAATGACTTTTTGAAATTATGTTTAACAAAGCTATTTTGATTTAGATTATCTTTAGCTTTCCTACATTTTCCATTTTGGGTTGTGCTTACATTATTTTAAATTGATTTATTATTTTATTATTAGTAGTTTAGTATCATTTTATTGCGTAGTAAAAGTTTTAAAATTATATAACTGTAATTTAGTTTGGATTTCTCATGAAATTATAAATTAGTTGTAAATTTTATATTGAAATGTTAATAATATGAAGAGGGATATAATTTCCAGGGTTGTGAGTTGTAAAATTTGTAAAGAGATTTTATTCTAAAATTGACTAGAAGAAAATTGAAGTGCTCAAATGTAAATGAAGAATTAATAAAAATGAAAATAAAAGCAATACATTTGAACTGTAATTTAGGTTGTGAGACCTTGAATAAAACAAATAAACCCTCAAATTAGAGGCCACATATAATCTATAATTTAGTGCATGAAAAAAATAAATATCCAAACTTCTCTATTTTAATCAAGTGCAGCTAGTCATACATTTAGCAAGACAATCTTGACTTCTTTTTTTCTCCATCTCAACAGTAAACTCATCAAAATCCATCTTCGTATATATATATATATATATATATATATATATATATATATATATATATATATAAAATCATATAAAAAATCTAACAAACTTCTGATGTAATTTAAAGCAATATTCCTTGGAAACATACATTTTGAGTACCGGTATTGGTATGTACAACATGATTGATTATATTTTATAAATTATCAAAAATGCTTATAGTAATAGGTCTTTTGAAATGAACATAATGAATGAGGCAAATTCTGAGCTTTCTCCTTACCCTACCACTGAATATCTATGATAGTATGTTCCTTCAATGAGTTAAAAATTATGAACATATTTTATGATAATCGGTTAATTAATATAAATATATCGAATAAGGTGTATTAGTTTTTAATAATTACTATGTTTCACACCAATAAATTTTTAAACTAAAAGTAGAAAGTGTTTCACCATACCATCAATAAAATATTAGTGGTATGTGAAATTTGATTTTTTAGAAAAAATTGAGTCAAGTTAACCTTACTTCTATGATTGTGAGTGTTCACAATCATTAGATTTCTAGTTGATGATTATATTGTGCTCTGGTTAGTGGAAAAATTAGAGGATGTGAAGTGGATTTGTTTGTATATTAAATAGAGGAAATGATTGATTGTTTATAATACTAATATGTTATAGTAATAAGCTAGATACATAAAGTAAAATAGAGATATTAAAATGTTGAGATAATATGTTGGAGACTTAGAGAGATAAAGTAAAATGGTGATATTGAGACTTTAAAAAAAAATGTAAGGGTTAATGGTGGGTTTTCATAGGGTCCCCAAACCTGGAACATAACAAAAAGGATAAAGCTTGAAATCATAGATAAAACAAATAAGAATTTGTTCTAATTAAAAATATAATGAACATAAACAGGAGAAATTATTAGCTTATTATCAACATAACAACCCCCAAACAATGGTAAAAATTCAGTCAAATAATTTGCTATATATCCGCCTTTTCCTCTTTTTTATTTTTATAACCTTAGGCCCTCTTTCCATATTCTAATTGAAATACTTAGACAACTTTGACCTCTTGATCCCTCTTTTCTTCCTTTTCCTACAGATGATACTCATTTTTGGAAAAAAATTGGGATAACATACTAATTTCCAAGAAATTTTGGGTTTCATTTTCCACCTCTTTGGCTTATATCTCTCATAGCTTAGGTGTAACTAGTTTTCTATGCTCACCCACATCATCTTTCTTCTTAGAACTTCTAGTATTTATGGAGCTAGATTTTTGTTTTGGATTGGAAAATTTCACCTTTTGACTTTGGAATGAGCATGGTACCATATATATGTCTATTGAGGTTTCTTCCTCCTTTGGTACTAATTCACCTTCTTCTATATCATCATTCCTATAAACTTTTCACCTTTTTAAAACTTTTTCCTTTGTTTTGGTGCTTTCTATGTTTCCCCTTACCTTAAGACTTTCCTCTTCTAAAATTTTAGAGGTCAACCTTATTTCTCCTTGATGAATTTTTTTTGAGGGGGATTATTGGACTCTCCCTCTACTTTATATTTATTACTATTTTCCTTAGACACTTGCCTTTGCTCCTCTATAACCTTACTATGATATATTGGGTCTTTAACCTCCCCAATAAGGTGGGGAGAAATAGAAACCTTTTTCCTTTTCCATACTTATTCCACTTTTTTATTGATAATGCATGAAATGTTATCATGGCCCAATATGTTACAACTAGAATAGGTCTCACTTGATCTTTTATATTCAATCCCTTGAATCCATAGTCCATACTTGGATTTCAGCTAGATGGATTTATTAGAGTTATTCCATATGGGACATTGAAATAGAGTGTGGAAAACACCAATCTCTTACTAAATTTGGAGATGGTATCTAAAGCAACTAGTTGGCCTATGGCGTAGGATATAACTTCCAAGATTTCATCAACCTATAACTCCAAAGGAAATTCTAACAATCTAACCTAGAGAGTAACAACATTAAAGGATTATTTGTGTGTAACGAAATTAGGTTTCAACTTCTTGAGGACCAAATTGGATTTCCCAAAAAACCAAGGCCCTTCAAACATGATTTTAACACAGTCTTCTTGGTTTAGTAAAGAGATTGGGAAAAATACATTAACCATAGCTAATATTTCCATATGGCCTCTTGTCTTCCAATTACAATAAGACCATTATCTAAACATGTCTATGTTGGGTCTATTTCCCATAAATTTTCCTATTAAAGTGTTTTCCATCCTAAATCTAGCTCTCTTGACCAACTTATCTAAGATATTTAGGTAGACTCATTCCTCACATAAATAAGGATTAAGCTCATGAATTTCATTGGTCAATGGGATAGATGTTTTTTTACCTATTAACCTCTATACCCAAGATTTCCTATCTCATTCGTACTTTTCTTCCTTCTTCAAGTCCCTTGATTGGGATTTTTTATCTAAATCTTTTTTTTCTAAAACCACTTTATTTCCTCTTTCATCCTTTTTTCCCTTAATTTTGGTTTTTCCATTGTGATCATTTCTAGTCTTGTCAACCCCCAATCCACTAGGGTCTTCTGAGTCTTCTTTGTCATGTTCTTTTTATTATTTCTTTCATGTGCCTTCCCAACTGGACCTATTTTCAAACTTGCTTCCAATCCCACTCTTCATTTTCTTGCATGAATTGGAGAGCTATATTATAATTTAACATTGAGATCATAATATGTAAAATTGATAAAGTGTGTTGTTGACACCTTAATGAGGAAATGATAATATGTTGACACATCATAATGAGACTATGTTGAGATGTGATAATGAAACCAAAATGTGGTAATGAAAAAGCGATATTGTCAGATGAAGAGATAATGAAACATTATTATAATGTTATAACATGTTGCAATGATATAATATGAGGTTAAATTCGCACTAGGAAACCCCATTTATCATAGGTGTTAAATCATGTAAACTATAAATGCTTGAATCATCTTGATTAAATAATTATAGATGTGATTTTTTCATAGTACTTTTGCCTCATCACATAAAGCCTTGCCTCAGATTGGATGCATTATTATTGAACCTAGGACTATAGAAGCTTGTAGACTATAATGAATTTTTTAAACACCTTTATATTATGAATCATGTCTTATATAAAGTGGTTAACTTGAGAATATTTGTTAATTGACTACCATTCAATAGGCTTGCTATCCTTGTCATAGATTTGTAAAAAAATATTTTTGACTTATGATGATATACATATTGATCAAATTATGGATCTTTTTTTGTTCAATACTCTACTATTTTATGCTCATCTTGAAGAATATTTTTAAGTTGTAAATTTGGAAACTCCACTTGATATTGATTTATTTTATGTAGAATTGAATTTAAAATAAACAAGCTAGTAAAAGTTAATCCATCCACTATTGTACCTCAAAAATATTATTATTATGTAGTAATTAATAACTCCATCAAGTACCATTCATAAAACCTTGTTTTGAATTTGAACCTAATAAAGGTAATATTCAAGAAATTTCTCTCGATTGCATTCATATAAGAATATCCATTTCTCACATGAATTAAATATTTTACAAACATAAATGATGTGGAATCTTAATTTCTTGATGATTCTAGATGTGGGACTTAAGATTGTGTTTAACACTTAAGTTTTGTAATAATTGTATATCTATCTATTTTTATATCAATCCTTGTATGGTATCTTATGATGATGAATCTCATCAGTGGTGTGAGAGACTTATGGGGTACATTATCACCAATTTACTTTGCTTGGATTGGATTCATTGTGCAAATATGTTAATGAAATTCCTAAACTTGTGATCATAGGCAAAAATAATCAATAATTAACCCATAAATGATTGATAAATTTTAGAAGATAATCCACTTTAGATATCATCATTAGGTGATAAATATATATAATTAATTTTAGGACATCATCATTTGTTATATCATGTTTTATGTTGATGATTTCTTATTAAATGTGAATATTGATATTGAACCCATTTTGGGATAACAAAGTCTTAGAGAATAGATGTTGACCTTTTAGGAAACCTTGTTTATGGTAAACTCTTTAAATTTCAAAACACATTTGGTAATTGTGCATCTTATAAAAAAATATGGATTTGATCTTTAGATTTATTATTTGGTTACACCTTGGTTTAATGACATACATCATACATAGTACAAGCCCTTATTTTGGAATTAGCCTTGGGACCTAATAAAGATGCTTAAATTCATGATTGATGGGTTGGGAGCCTATGGCAAGATTAACTAACCAAATAATTAGGTTAAGATCTTTCGATATGGTCATTAATTATATATAGTTATTAGACATACTAGATTTAGAATGCATTTATCATCCTATATCGCATAGCAGTGGGGAGATGCATGATAAACTATTATACCTTATAGGATTATCTCTAATATATTGATTGTATGTATTTATCACCTTTGTTTATGGGTAGGGCCACTCTATATGGATGAGAGGTGTAGACTTTATGGTTGGATTAAAATACCTTTGATGATGTTCCACCTATTTAGTACATATTTTATCATGTAATGATAGTGATGGGCTATATAGATCTAATGGATTTTCCTCATGTGGACTTTTTAATTTATGACAAATGGTTGTACTGTTATATGGAAATATGAAATCATGTAATTGTAATGATGTTTTTAACACTTTAATCTCTTATTCCATTATGATTATATTTTTTTGTATGTTATTTAAAGATGGAATTTGGATCAACAAAAGATGACTGTTGACTTGTATACTTAGATATTATTTATTTTATATTTACAAAGAAGAAAAATGTATCTTCAGTCACTTATTATAAAGATTATTTTAAATTTTTGATATGAACACAAATTTGTATTATGATTGATCATTAGTTTATATGAAATATTCATCCAATTATGAGGACGTCCAAGACTGAAGACTATAGATCAAACATACACAATTGTTGAAGTAAGTAATCATAAAATGAATACAAATGTAATATATGTATTCATAATATGAAGATGGATTAAATATACAAAGGCTCAAAGATCACAGCTCTCAAAGCTATCACAACTCACAACTAATTAGTTCATCACAATCTACACGACTCCAAATAACCTATGTGAGTAGCTTACAATGGAAGAGGTATGTATATATAGGAGAAAGGTAGAAAAAACACAACATCCTCATGAATTTGGGACTAACTTTCCAAAAATAGGTGGAAGATATGGATGACCCAACATCCTTAGGCTTGTGGGACTAACTTCTCTAATGACCAAATAAAACACCTAAGTAAGCTAACTAGAAGTGTAGGAAAACCCTACACACCAACACCCACCCTTAAGCATAGCTTAGGTGGGTTTAAGAAATAGGTCCCGACAACAAGGCCTAATGAGGTACCCAAGTATAAACAAACTCCCATAAAGTGGGAAAAATGAAAAAAAAACTATAGGAAAATCTCCACCCCCACTCCCCCCCCCACCCCACAAAAAAAAAAGAGATAAAATAAGAAGATAGGGCTAGAAGATAAATGATGCTAAAAGAGTATGAACTCCAAGTACATCTCTCAAAATGACCAATGTTAATAATGAGATCCTGTTACTAAAGAGTGTAGAAGTTCTATATGAATTTAACAATGTTATTTCCCTTTACCCAAGGAAGAACTTGATGTGTGTACTAAAATTCTACCCATTTCACAATTGAATATGAATGTCACAGTATGAGGAATTTTGAATATGGTCCAAATCTAATGTGTGGAATAGGTCTGATAAGATCATGGATAAGAACTAAATGTAATGTCATTGAATTAGACCTATTAGAAGAAAGACATGGAAAATTCAGTGAAAGAGTGTCCATGTGAAGTGTAGAGCATGGCTAAACAACTATTGAAACACAATAAGATTCTAAATATGAAGTACACCAATGCACCTAGTGAATATCCATAATAAGCGATGTGTTGTCAAAGCGCTCATTAAGTGTACTCTCACTTAAAATAATAGATTTTTCCAAAGTAAAAGTATGGGATGGCTATATATAATAGGAAGAGGAGGATGAGTGATATAAATATCATCTAGATCTTTGAAAAGACACTGAAGAGTGCTCCAAATAGTGGAGGGACACTCTATGTGGTCCACATGGTGGTGTAGATACCATGAAATGTGCATCAACAAATGACCATAGACACAATCACAAGAATTAGCACAGTCATTGTATTGACAAGGATTAGTGGGAATAAAAATATGTCCATATAAAAATAGAATAATGCCATGTTCCATGAGTAAGTATTCCATTTACATCTATCATGAAGCATAATTATTCTATCCAAGAAGAACCACTTGTGTAGAATCAACTCTCCTCATCCGATGGTATATTTCAGGTGGAATAAACATGACTAAGAGAAGAAAATAAAGAAGTGCAATGAGAAAAACACTACACAAGTGAAAATTCATGCTTAGTGAATGGATGTCAAGATCAATTGACATTACATCCAAGAATATAAGAGAAATTAGTATAGTGGTCACTGAAGTGGCACACAAGTCATGAAAACTATGTACACACAAGCGAGAATGTAGGCACCACAACAAAAACCTCTAAGAAAATAATCAATTATGCCCCTAAAGTACATATCAAACTCAATTCAGGCTTAGTTGAGAATGCATCTAAGAGTAATTAGTGCTTGTAATGTCAAAATTGAGCAACACACATGATGCAAGTGAAACAAACCAAGGAAGATGGAGGGATCTACCAATAATGCATCCATAAGGAGAGAGAAGCAATATGTGTAACAAACAAGGATATTAATAAAGTTATGTTACTTGTGAGGGGGTTTGGCAAGTGCCAAACTAGGCCTCATAGACATTCTCCATCTTCATCAAGGAAAAATGTGAGCTATGCTAAAATAATAAAAAAACTCCTTTACATTAATATCTCTCAAAGATATCTCTTTATTACAATATTATTTTTATATGAAACTAATAAAAATCATTATAATTTTTTTTATAAATAACAAGTAAAAAATCTTCCACTCGATATTGTCCATTTTTACAATATATTATTTTTATATTAAAAACAATACAAAATCTCAACCGTTTTTTTGTGAATAATACTGTAACTAGTAAAAATGTGATTATTTTTTCTATTCTTAATGAAATTTAAAATTTATATATAAAGATAAAAATGAGGTTAAAAAAATCAAAAATGGTTTTGAGCAATTGTTTACATTTTGAGATCAGTTTGAAAAAGAATAGGTATTTTTATCAAAAAATGGATTTGAAAAAAATTGATAATAAACCTTGATTAGAGGCTTGGAGAGAGAAAACCAAGTGATGGATGGAATAGCTATCAATAAATTTTATTATCCCAATACAAAGGTTAAAAAACTAGAATTCACACCTAAAAAATCAAAATTTGATTGCCCCAATATCAACACATGCAAATGATAATGTTAAACGGTAATTAGAGAAGAAAAAACTACAGATGAACACATGGATCTAGAATTTTTTCTCAAAACTTTCAAGAATATAAAAAAATAATCAACTCAAGATTTAAAGTATTAAAAACAACATAAAAATCAAATTTTTTTAGTAGCACCTGGAGCTCTGACACCATAAAAGATTCATCTAATGATGAGGATGTCCAAGACTAAATATTATAGAGTGAAAACACATAATTGTTGAAGCAAGTAATCATAAAATAAGTATAACTACAATAAATGTATTCATATAATGGAATTGTATTTCATATACAAAGTATCAAAACACACAACACACATCTCTCAAATTTATCATAACTCACAACTAAGGAACTCACCACAATCCATAAGACTCCAAATATCCCATGTTAGTAGATTACAATAGGAGACGTACATATATAGGAGAAAGGTATATAATATAATACATCTTCATCCATGTGGGACTAACTTACCAAAGATATCTGAAAGATAGGCATGAACCAACATCCTTATGCATGTGGGACTAACTTCCCCAATGACCAAATAAAACACTTAAGTAAGCTAACTAAAAGTGTAGGAAAACCCTACACACCAACAATACACTCATATTGGAAATATATTTTATGATGAATACCTTGATTTTAGAATTAAGGAAAAAATTGATTTCAAGGTGTAAATGTGTAATTAATTTTACAATGATGGAAAAAATTATAAAAAATAATCTGTTTTATAAATTATCATTGTTTTAGTACATGGCAGTATTATGATCATAACTTGCTCTTGATCTAGTTTTCGTGTTTGATCAAAATTTAATAAACTTGTTAAGTAATATAAGGAAGGATTAATAAGAAAACTTATGGGGTGATAAATTAAAAGTTAAAAAAAGAAAACAAAATCCAATATGTTTTTCCAACACTTGACTAGTATACTACATAGTAGGCTTCAAAAATGTATTGTTAATTCCACCTAATTTTTCACTCTAGTACCTAATCCTTGCAGTGATTGATGGCTCTGTTAGGGTCTTAAGTAATGGTTAAAACATGTGGGAAGGTTGGATCCCTTTAATTTTCATGCATATAGCCTTCATGTGATTATATTAATAATTCACTATTTCGTCAAAGCTCATGCTTGCTAGGTTTAGTTATTTAGGGCCATAGATGTTGAAAACTCCTAGATTTATTGAAATGATTACAGTGTTTTATTTCTGGTAAATAATGTGTGTTTTCCTTGGTGGCACCCACTTTTCCCTCTCTCCATTCTTTCCACCTGATAAATATACTTGTTTCCCACCTCTCCCATCTTTTATATATCTTATCCTCCATTTATCTTAGACATGTTAGCATTGTGACATGTTAGAATTTAGAGGTTCCCCTTTGAACTTGGCACATTTGAATAAAATTTGCATCTTTGAGTTATTTCATCATGCTTTATTGGTCATTGCCTTAGTTTTATAGGATTAATCTTAGTTAGGTTTTAAACCTTGAGATTTTATTTTCCTTTTTTGGGGTTATTTAGACCTATATTAGCCCTTCCCTTAAAGTTATCCAGTCATGTTTCTATGTTTTATGCTTCATTTTATCTCTTATCATATTTTTTATTTGATCACCTTGACCTAATTTAGCCATACATTTATGGATATCAAGCCCATTTTATCTTTTTTATATTTTCATTAGGTGTTCCAAACCTAATTTACCCCTAATCTAATCACTTTCTAGGTCTTATTCCTTTTTACCACCTTTTATGAGAGTTCAACATACTTCCATTTTTAGACTCCTTTGTGTATGCATACATTACTTTTATTCATTTTTATCCTTCTATACTTAGAGTTTACAAATTTTATTTATGTGCCCACCAAAGTCAAGGATAAGGTATTTGCATGTAATATTATTAGTATAAAGGTAAGCCCAATTATGTATGTGTTACTCTTCTTTCAGTTTTTTAACTTATCATCATTCATTTACAACACTTGATTTTATATGTACATGTTATTATGTTTTATCCCAAATCTCCATCTTTAATTATACTATTGTGACATGTGATTAGCTTTGGGTGGGGAACATGTATACCCCTATATTTTTTAGTCATTGATAGTTTCTTTTGTAGGACTTGTTGGCACATTTTTCTCCTTAGGTGCACATCCTAAAGAGTACATTAGGATTGGGGTTCAACTATTTCATGGTACTTTAAAAGATATTTCTGTCATATTATTGCCTATAATACCTATTTACACTCATTATCTTGTTATCTAGTTATTACACCCTCATCTAGTGTTTTTTCTATACTTTATGCCTCTTTTACCTAGTTTCATGCTTTCTCCCAACTAACTCACCACTAATCAATTTAGTTTTTTTTTTGAACTTGTGTTTATAACTATATATTGACCATGGTTGACATAGTTCATTTTATTTCATATGTCCTTTAACCCCACTCAATATAATTAATTTATTTTATGTACTAGCTCAGTATGGTTAGATTCAAGTTTATTGATATAATTAATAAGCCACCTGTGTGTGTGTGTGTGTGTGTGTGTGTGTGTGTGTGTGTGTGTGTGTGTGTGTGTGTAGACACACATATACATACATACATTTATACAAGGATCCGACATATTTTTTTCTTAAAAAACACACCATCCTACTATGCTAGTTAAAAAAAACCTACATTTTAGTATTATAATAGGAATTAGAATATAGGATCTTATACTTGTGGAGGTATAGGTTTGCACAAGGTCTTTAGAGTTCTTGAGAAGGAATCCAAACCAAAGAGGTACACATAGTCTGTGGAGTCCCAAGTTAAGGATACTTAGGTCTTCATCTTTACCTTTTGATTAACCACCTAAAACGTCTCTCATAAAGTGCCGCTTGAGCTAAGGGGGAGATTGATGCACTGACAAGTCAACCCAAGATAACTATCCTTATCTATAATATATTTATTTTATTTGGTTCATATGCATATACTAAATTATTATGTTATTATCTTCTTCTCCATGCTTATATTAGCTTTTGTTATCTTTGCATGATTGTATATCCATAGTTAGATACATTTTGGTTTAGTTTAGATATGTTTTGGTTATCACCTAAATATATTTATCTATATTTAGTTTTCCTCTTTTATGTCTTGGATCTAGGTTAAATTTATTCATAAATTTATTGCGTAGGATTCCTAGTTATATTATTGGTCCCTATTTTAAAAACTCTTCTTATAGCCTCTACCTCACTTTGCAGCATGCCACATTGTATTTATTTGGATCTATTATGATCTTTTTCATTTTCCTATATTAGAGGATATTTATATTTATTAACATATTCACCATGCCAACAATTTTTTCTATACACATTTTTGCATTTGGTGAAAACCTATTTTCTGCTCACCATGTTTCTCTTCAATGAATCAATAGTTAATCGTGTCATGCATGTGTTTATCAAATATTTTTCACCACATCATCTTAACCTGCATATATTTTTATACTAGTGCATAAATTATCATTCTATGCCTTTAGTGACACACATTACAACATTTATAAATAAACTACACCTTATTTCATGTGTTATTTATTCGTATATTCTTTGGCTTCAAAATATATGCACCATAGTTATTGCCAAGGTTATTTTCCATTGTTTGTAAATAAAGTTTGAATATGTGATTCCATTTTTAAAACTTGAGACTCTAAAAGTAGAATCAATCTAGTATCAAATTTTCCTACTACCTCCATAATATATCATCCAATGATTCATGTGCATTGGAAAAATATTGATAGTTGAATGCTAGTAATATTCCCTCAAAAAACCATTGTGTATGTGGTATAATATGCATGTCATAATAAAATTTCAACAGAAGTGTCTTAAAATTCATGCCATAATCATGCATAGTTTTAATAGCTCCTAATTATATTTCCTTGAAAGCAAATACATATAATTAGTTGTTAAAACTCAAGAAAGTGAAACTCCATTAAGAATGTGAAATTTAGCTAACCAAAATCCACAAAAGTTTGAGTTGGAAAAACAATATTGTACAAAGTATGCACATGCTCCATCAGTTTCATGGAAAATGTCTCAAATTTCACTTTCACACTTATATAAATTGTCTTTAACATCCTCTCTCCTATGATATTTAGGTATCTTCATCAACATCTCATAGAAGATATTTAACTATACAATAGACTAACTTGTCTAACCACCACCCCCAAAAGTAGTGCTCATATGTACTCTAGTTATTTTTTCAAATTTCTATTGCATTAATTACAATGATATTTCCATTGACCAATGAAACTTACATATTGGCCTCTCCTATTGTTGTATTCATGGTCGTAATTCACATACACTTCAATGAATAGAATCCAATTATCCTCCATGAAACTCCTTAACAATCCACAATTCTATTAGCTTAAATAAAATTTCAAACAAAACAAACACAATGCAAAAAAGCTATAGTGATGGTAAAGTGTAGATTCAATATCTCCCTAAATTCCATGTTAACCTTCCATTGCCTTATATATCCATAATATTTTCCAAATTTTGACTTTTTTCTTAGGGATATCACATTGCTCAAATATTTTCCCACATTGGAGAAACTATCTTTTTATTGTGAATGAGTAGTGTTTCCTCCCCACACCCCTTGGGTCTTCATGACATAAAAATTACTTAATTCCCCCTCCTTCATAGGGTCTCAAATTTTCATCTTCTCTTCCCTTTCCATAGAGTCATCCATATCACCTTCTCTTTCACTAATTTTATCCCTCCTTTATCTCATCCATGTTTATTACTTATCCATCCATGGCTAGGGTTTAAAAAACAATGGAAACACTTCACATATCCTCTCCCAATTTCACATTCACTATAAATAGGGTCTTAGTAATGAAGCCAAAATATTTTTATTATATTTAACCTAGCTGTCCTTCACCCTATATAGGTTAGGTGGATCACACAAAAAATAATCACTCAAACTTACCCCATTAAATTATTACTTAACACCAAATACCTAAACAATCACCCGAGGTGTAGTAAGAAAACACTAAAAATTATAATGATATAGAGTGTATTAGAGTAAGAACAAATGTGAAAGTAGACATATAAACCCTATCAAGTATTACACACAAAGCATAAACATTTCATATTAAATTCAACGTATTTATTTACATTATTACATACAACGTAAAATTCATTTAAAAACTCATCATTATAAAAATTCTACTAACATACAATATCATAAATCCTTAAAGACATACTACATTTCTCAAAACCTTTCATTGATCCTTGCTTTAATTATTATTTTGACTATAAACTCTTTTAATCTCCTATCATTTGATCCTTATAATGAGAGGACAAGGTCCTTATTTATATGTATCCTTGGACCCATTTTTAACTCATGTTTAAAAAAAAAATAGAGTGTTAACTGGATGGTTTTCTAGGTTTTTACATATATTCCTAGACTATGCTCTTGATTTGCTAATTAGAGGTACATATTCTTAGAATATTCTTTTGTCTAGGCTTGATCCTACCACATCTACAAGATCCTTACTTTGGTACTTGAAATTCTTAAGATACTTTCTTCCTATGGATCATATTATATGTTTCTTTATAGCCTACCACCTACCCTTCCAAAACTGTGTTTCCTTACTCGTACACATGGTACATAATCCACCATGCATGCCATAACTATCATGTGTATCATGCATCCTATTTTTATTTTTATAAGATAACCAAGTATGTATGAAAGTTTACTGTTGACCTCATTCTACACTTATTCAATTATAGTTTTCATTTATATTTTAATCTATCCAAAATTAATATTAACAAGATATTCATACAAATATAGAGGAAATAATATTTTTCTATTTCACAAGTCGTAGCAGTAGGACTTTATGATAAGGTAACCTCTCTCCTCTTTTTCACTTTCATATCGTTGTCATTTCATATTTTATCTTCAATAATAACTTACAATTTTTAGCCACAACTTCATCATCAAGCCCTCCCAAGTAAACTTTCTAAATTTATTTTGATGTATATGCATACGCACACACACATACAGACAAATCAAAGTGAGACATTATGTAGACATCTAATTTTTATATAAGGCTTAGATTTACTATGTTTTTAGTATGTTTATGTGCCTATGGATCATTTTTTCAAATTAGTCTCTTATTATCACATCATTTTCCTTTTGTGTTATGCCTCGTATAGACTTCATTTTCCCTTTAAATTTAATTTTGGTCACCTAGGGTCAATAATCATTCATGTTTAAATTCAAATGGTAATGCTTTAAAACATTCGATATTAATGTGTTTCCTTAATATTCTCATAGATGATCTTGTAACCCCTGAATCTATGTTTTGAGTTTTTATGGTTAGTTTACCAATATAGACTAGTACAATTTGAGTAATGATCATGTAAGTTGTTAACCTTTTGGACCCTTTACCTAGTTTTTCATTTTTTGTGCCCTGATTATCATATTTACCACTTCCACAATGTCATATTTTGTGCCATTAAGATATTTATTTTAATTTCATAAGTATATATATACATAGTCATGTCAAAGAATTTTTCATCATGTATCATTGAGATATTTCATATCATATTGACTGATATATTCATATACACTCTAATTTTATTTCACTTTGTATTTATTGAATTTTTATAGTCACATACTTATACCAAGAGAAGGAATAGTGAAAGAGCATAAAAAATCAATTAATTTCTTGCATCTCATACATAGGGATAAAGGTTGGGATCTTCATTACACCATATTAATTTTAGCATTGAATGAGTGTTGATTTATAAAATATCTAAGAATGGGGTTCTAATCGAGGTAGGCACCTCATAACTACACTCATTGGTTATGTTCTTGTAAGGTCTCTTATAGTGGATTAGGGTTACAATAAAGGAGAAGGAATTTTATAAATTTTTATCATAAAATTCAAAATTTGAGAGAGGTTTCTGGAAAGTATATGTTGATGAAGACATATATAAAATTCCAAACCAATCTGACATTATCTATCAATATTGAACTAGTTATTTGTTTCAAACACCTTGTTTGAGTATAAGACCATTAATTACAATATTATTGGAATGTTTTCATCCATATAGATCATTAGTTAAGATTAAGCTCTTATTTGTGAATTTTCCATTGTGTGGACCTTTATTTAGTCTTTCAAGTCATCTAGAATTTAGTTTGATATCACCATTGGCATTCACACTTGAACAACTTCATATATTCCATTTGTCTATCTCAGGATGTTCCTAGATTTTCCTATAGGTTATTATGTCTTTATTTTTCAAGGTTTTAGTCAACTTGATCAATAAAAAAAATAGTTTGACACTAGTTTAAGCACTATCAGAGTAGTTTGATAATCTCATTTAGTCATGTATCTCTTTGTCCCTTTTACCAAAAAATTCCATGTTTTGTTGTGTCATGATTTTTATATTTCCTACTTCTGCAATGTTGAATTTCATGCCAATAAATTCTTGATTTTAATTTGAGAAGTCTATATGTACAAAATAACCCTAATGTATTTAAAAACCAAGAAATCACATCGAAGGCTCACACAATAACAAGGATCACATCTAAGGATTTCCTAAACTCTATTTTTTACTAAATTTACATATATTTAAGTGTTATTACTCCATAATTTTACCAAAATAAGTACTAGTGAAATAGAATATAGATTAAAAAAAATGCATCTCATACATAAGGATAAGGTTGAGGATCTTTATACACACTAGATTGGTTGTTGTATTTAATGAGTGTTAATTACCAAATTATCATTGAATATGGGTTTGGCTAAGGCAAGACCCTCATAAAAACCATTTTTAAATATTTTTACAATGTCTCTTGGAATTGATTATGGGTTGAGAAAAGAAAACTTAATTTTAGAATTTTCACACATCAATTAATTATTTTAGGAGAATTTTCTAGTGAGCAAGGACTAAAAAAAGATATTCAAAGTCTTAAATTGATTTGTCCTATCATTCTCTTGTTAGGATTAGAATGCCACTATAAGTAAATATAAATGATATCAAAACAATTCTATACTACTTTATTGCTATTAGAATAATTTGATCCTAGTCACAAAATTAGATCATTGTCATCTTTTTATATTTTTTCTTGCACTATTTCAAGATTTTTTATTAACATTTTAAGTCACTATCAAAATACATATATGTCAAAAAGTTGGTATTTATCTATAAACCCCATTTTAAATTCTCAATCATTATATGTAATGTCATTCCCTCGATTCTTGGCACAAGTCAAATATTTATATTATATTTATGTAATATTTTATTGGTTCCTTCCTTTATGGTTTAATTTAATGTAATTTTACCTCATGTACTCCATCAATAAAACATTGGTATTGAGCTAGTTCAATACTCATGATTTTTTATGCATCATCAGATCTCTACAACTTTTTTGGGTTGGCTTCTACACTCCTTCGAGACCTTTTTTCATCATCTTTAATGATTACTAGTACACAAGTAAATAAAAAATAATGAATATATATACACACACCTCTTTTCTAACTTTTATAAGCATTCTTAAACTCTATTTCATCACATATTAGACCTTTATATATTATTATTTTATTATATTTAGATTATATTTTATTTTTGCCTTTTATTTTTTGGTTTAGTGTAGTCTCTTAACCTAAAACCCACTTTACTATAGAATAATATGATAGATAAACAAGATACAAGGGAAATACCAAAATATTCACTTGATGAATTTATTGGTTTTATTAGTATAATTATAAAGAAGAGGGAACCTACTATGATTGTGTTTCATGATGGTGAGACCTTAAATTATATCTCATATAATGGGCCTTTGTTTATAATAGATTTCATAGGTGAACTTGTAAAAAAAAGGATGGAGTTATGATTTGTAAGGGTTCAAGTATCAATGTATGTATTGATAAATTTATCAATGGCCTCATAATTTATAAAGGATATTTAGAAAATACTATGATGGATTTATTAGAGAGCCACTTGGTTGTTATTTTTCCTATTGAGGTGGGTCTGAAGATAGTTTTAACTTAGATTCATGTGGTACCAAATAATGGATCTTATGATTTTTTTATTGGTAGACCATGGATACATCAAATGAGATAAATTCCATCTATTTTACACCAATGCTTAATTTTTTTGCATGAAGGCCAAGTCATTATATTTGGAAAATATTTTATTAAAGACCACAATAATAAGTTCAAGAAGAGGTCTTGCTTAAGTAAACACCAGAATAAGAACCAAATATTAGATCTTAGTAAAGAGAGGAAAAGTTTCAATAACATAAAATTATACTTACAATGGTATGATTATCATAATGTATTTTTACTATAAAAATAGAAGAACCTAAAAATGAACCTATTATTCAAGACACCAATAATGCAAAGGGTCGTATGGTTATGAAAAAAGGTATAGTATTTGATCTAAAAGGATCCTTGTAAGTCATAAATAAATTCACTGGAACTTGAGGAAAAGTTAGTTACAACATACATGGGAAATTTCATGTGTTAAAATGTTGTGCATTATTACTCATAACAAGACATTGTCTACTTCATGAAGGTCAAACATATAGTATTATTCATACAAATGCAAATTTGATTACACATTTTTATTCCTCATGAAAATTCATACACTTTGAAAAAATATGAGATGTGATTTAGAGTTTGTATGAAAAATATTTATCCTCAAAAAAGGTAAAGTTCATTTTTGTAGTGATGAAACCATCAGAGTAGTTTTATAGCATTTAAGTGGTGGTTTTGTAACCACTAGGGTAGTTTCACAATCCTTAGGTTTGTTTTCATAACCTTTGATTATTTACAAACCATTGATCTACATTAGATGGAATCTTGACCTACATCAATTTAACAATTAGGGTAAGGAAAATAATTTATTTATCTTCTCATTCTAAGTATTTAAAAATCTTGGTTCTTCAAAAGGACAACTAAAATTATGTAAAATAATAACCATGAGAGTTTAACAATTAGGGTGAGGAAAATAATTTATTTGTCTTCTCATTCTAAGTATTTAAAAATCTTGGTTCTTCAAAAGGACAACTAAAATAATGTAAAAGAATAACCAGGAGAGAGTAAAATCCAGTGAGTGGTCATGTAACAATAATAGACAAAAGTGTTGTATGATAATTACATGAGAGAGGAGTAGTGATTAGTGAGTTTTATGATTTTAACTATTCTATGTTGCTTGTAATTAGGTCATGTAGCAATAATCTATGAAAGTGTTGTAGGATAATTACATTAGAGTAATGAATTATATGATTGTAACTATTCTATGTTGATTGTATTTATTCAAGGAAGATAGGAGATAGCATATATACATTTTTATGTTCTAAGACCTATTTGTATTTACCCATTTCATTTAAGATAAGATATATGAAGATGTGAAGTTTCCACTTTTGGCTTGTTTTTCCCGCAGTGGGGTTTCCAAGTTAAAATATTGCATGTTGTGTGTTGTTTCCATTTCTTTATAGCTATGTATGGTTTGAAAGCACTTTATGTTTTGTCTAATTCATATGAACATAATATAAATTAACAACCTTTTGATAAATTCAAGTAATTGTAGTAGGATAATAATGAATTTACATATTATTTCCACCAAGGCATAATCTAGAAGAAATTAAAAATCATTTAGTATTAGTGTATAAATTTCCATGTGGATTGCAAGAGGTTTTCTTAATATGTATAGAGTAAAAGGATGTGTGAAAATTTATTGATAATCTTACAATAATCTATGGTTACATATAACAACAATGACCAAATCCTTGAGAATTGATGTGGGAAATACTCTAGTGAGGTAAAAAAACTACAATGTGATATATTCATATATGAGAAACTTATTTGCCCAATACAATCTTCTTCAACTCCATTATTCTAAATAATTCTTCAAAAAACCTTTGTAATATAATATCCACATGTAAATATTAAATTGGATTGATCACATAATTCATCGAATGTATTGAGTGAATAATAAAAGGGGTAAAAACCCTATTTATAGTGAAATGAGGGGAGATGACTATTGTAACCAATGGATCTAACCTTTCCTGTGAACATTTTTAAAAAATGGTAAATAAAAAATAATTATGTTTTATTATTTATTTATAAAATATTTTTCAACACGTGTCAATAAATAATAAATCGTTATTATCTAATTACCTAAAATGTACTAAGGGTCTATAACATCATCACTTAGAAATTAAATATTCTAACACTCACTCTTAATGTTAAATGGGGATAAATTCCATAGTCACCTTAATAAAAGAATTAAATTATGTACAAATTTGAAGGATTTAAAAACCTTCATCATGCTAAAGTCACCTTTTGAAACAAAAAAAATTATAATCCATAAACTAATTTTTAAATTTAGTCTAGGTTAGCATGATCATGAGACTACATCTCATAGTTTCTCATGAATAATCAACCAAGAATATTTGGATTTTTTTTAACATAAGGACCTCCATTACAAAGCATGATTTTATGTATTGTGCATACTTTAAACTAAAAAATTATAAAATTTACAAAAATTACACATAGTGACTTATTACAATGTTTTAAAATGAGAAGAATAATAAAGAAAAACAAGAAACACATGGCCATTAGGAAGTGACATTATCATGCACACTCCCTCTCAATAGAAAATTTGAAAGGCCCAAAATTGTACAAAATTGATAAAACTTAGTAGCACCAAGTGGTTTTGTGAAGATATCTACCACTTGTTCATTCATAGGATAGAATTGCAAATCAATATCATCATTTAGGACTTTTATTAGATAAAATTAACATGAAATTCAATATGATTAGTTTATTGGTGTTTCACTAGATTTTTCTCCATAGCTATACACATTTGGTTATCATAATAAAAGGTGGTACTGTGAGAAACATCCAAATGAAGTTCTCCTAACAACCTTTGCAACCACATGACTTCTTTAATAGCTTCCATATCACTTCTATACTCTACTTCTATATAAGAGATAAAAATAGTAGATTGTTTTTTTGTTACTCCAAGTGATAACACTTGCACCAAACTTAAACACATTTATAAAAGTTAATTTGTTATCTATAGTATCACCAACATGGTCAGCATCATAATAACCATAAACTTAACATTATCAATAGAAGAATAAAATAAACCAGAATTTATAAAACTCTTTTGATATAACAAAGTATATATTTAGCCAATTTTTAATGATCCAAATATGGATCTTGCATAAGTTTGGAAGCAATACCTATAACATATGAAATATCTGGCATAGTAATAGTTAGATAAATAAAACTACCAATAAGTTGTCTGTAAAATGTGAGATTAGCTTTTTCACATGTAGGTTTTGGATCAAGCATAACTCCAACTTCAATATGAGTAGATGTATGTTTGCAATCAAGCATATTAAATTTAACAAGAAGATTATGCGCATACAAATATTGTGATATAACAATTGAATTTTTATCTTAAAATATAGTTATTCCTAAAAAATGATGTTGAATACCTAAATCAATCATTTTAAATAATTTATCCTTATATTTATGAATTAAATTAATTAGATCACTATTAATAAGAATATCATCAACATATAACAAAATGAAAATGAAATGTCTATTTTCAACTATGACAAAGAGATCATTATCAAAATAGTAGTTAGAGAACCTTGGTTCTTTAAATAACTAGTAATTTTAGAATAACAAGCTCAAGGAGTTTGTTTTAAACCATATAGAGATTTATTTTACTTCAAAAACATAATGCTCATTTTTAGGGTCAGATAAACCTTTAGGATAAGTCATATATATTTTCTCTTCTAAATTACCATTTAAGAATGAATTTTTAACATCCATTTGTGTATAATTCAATCATTTTGAGTTGTGATAGTAATGAGTAATCTAAAAATACTCATTTTTACTATAGGATAAAGGTTTTAATGTACTCAATCCCATGTTTTTGATTAAAACCATGAGAAACTAATCTTTCTTTAAATTTATTTGAACTATATTTAATTTTATAAGTCCACCTAAAACCAACAATATGTATTTTAGGTGAAGGTGGAACAAGATCTTAAGTTTGATTTTTAATTAAGGTAGTATACTTAGCTTGCATATTAAATTTCCATCTAACATATTGAATGGCTTTTTCAAATTATAAAAGTTCAAATTCATACATAATAATTAAATCATGATACAAATATTGACTTTTAGTTAATTTATTAAGATTATAAAGACTAAAATATTGGATAAGGGGTTCTTCCCATTTAGATATTTTAGATTGAACATGAAACTCAATAGGTTCCTGAGACTGTAAATTATTCAACAAATAATCAACTTCCTCTAGGGCTTCAGTTTCATCATAGGGAGAAACATGAGAGCCAAGTTTGTCAAACTAAGAACATTGAGGAGGCTCCATAGAAGGCTCAAAAAAAGATATTTTGAGAATAGGAACATTCTTATTCTCATTGATTTATCTTTTAGATGTATCACACACTCTTAATCATTTATTTTTACCTCCATAACCTCAAAAAATAAGAATATGAATTAAGATCAAGTTTTTTTTTTTTTTTTTTTAATTACTTTAAGAACAAATATGAAAGCAGGACTACCAAAGATCCTAAGATTAGCCACACTGGGTTTATTTTTAGACCACATTTCTAAAGGGATATAAATATGTAAATTTTTTAATATGGAATCTATTCATAATACATACAACAATATTCATGGCTTCGATCCATAGAAACTTAGTAACATTTGCAAAATGCAACATTGTTTTAGCCATTTCAATAATGGTATGGTTTTTTCTTTTAGCAATACCATTTTGTTGTGGGGAATAGGGATATTTAATTTCCTTTGAATAACACAACTAATATAAAAATAATAAAATTTAATTACTAATATATTCACCACCATTATCAGTTTTTAATCTCTTAATAGAAAAGTTAAAATTATTTTCAATGACTTTAAATTATTTGAATTCAGACAACACTTCAAATTTATTTTTAATGATATATGACCAAATAATTTTAGTATGATCATCAATTAATGTAACAACATATAAATAACCATTAAGAGATACAACTTCAATAGGTCCTATAAAATTATTATAAATTAATTCTAGAGGACGTGAGCAATTCATATCATAATTCTTGTGAAAGGGATTAGTATGTTGCTTACCATGTAATCAACATTCACAAGTTTCATGATGAGAAGAGGTAGAAATAATACCAATAATAAGATTATGATAATACATATCATGTAAACTTTTAAAATTAACATGGCCTAATATCTCATGCCATAATTGAGATTCATTCTTATTATGCAATGAAAGACAACACACAGAAGAAGTAAAAAAATGTATAAACCATTATTTTGAACACCTTCAATAATTAGAGAAGCAAATTGATTTCTAATGGACCATATATATTGAAGTAAAGTTACAACGAAACCATCATTCATAAGTTGAGAATAATATAACAATTTTTTTTTAAATTTTAGGTACACAGAAAATATCATTAATAACAATATTTATAAATTTTGCTTTTCCTTGCTTATTTGATTCTAAGAATGAATTATATTTTAGGTAAATATTTTCAAAAATATCTCTAGTATCAAATAAAGTATGAGATAAGAAAGTTATTTGGTGTGATGCATCGCTATCTAAAATCTATGTATTCTCACTGTAATTAAATAATGTATCATATAAAGCAACAACATTAGAATTATATTCCTAATTACTGTTCTGATTCTAGTTCTTCTAATAGTTTTGATTAAATTTATTCACTTTGTTATTTTTATTAGTTTTATTGTTATTTATATAAAAAAAATTATAACACTTTTCCCTTTCATGGCCAAATTTATCACATAGATTATAATTCTCGTTACACTTAGGTTTATTATTCTTATTGCCAAATTCTTTGTTCCCATTTTTGCCATTAACAAAATTAGGGTTAGATTTCTAGTTTTTATTTTTATTAGAAATAGGATTGAGACTGAGAAGTGTCTAATTGGTCATTCTCTTTAGAATAAAAATTAGACATCACTTGCTCTTCTTGAATTAGAAGAGTTGATAGGGTAGTGAGGTCAGGGATATCTTGCTTTGTTTGGTATTTTGAATTCAAAATAGAAATAAAATTACTAATTTTTTTCATGAATATTTAACTGAATAATGAAATATAAAAAATTATCTTAAAATAGATTATAGTTGCATCCATATATTTGAGCTTTAATATTCCTAATTTTATCAAGAAAGTTAACAATTTTTTCATCACCTTTCATAGGTTAGTAAGAATTTCAAGAATCTGGTTAATAATTTTAGAGAGATGAGTGTTCTCATGCATAAATTCAAATATTTCCTAAGCATCACTTGGATAATATTGATTATAAATATAGGTAGTAATCCATCCTTAACAATTTTCAAGATAATCAATATAGCTTCTTACGATTTCTATTAAAATGCATTGGTAAGCTCGGTCAAGACATCTTGCCCTATCGGTCCTTTTTCTATCTCAACCATAATATTCCATAATTTTTGATCCATAAAATTAGATTTAATGTAAATTTTATAGATATTATAGTTATATCTATTAAGTATTTGATGTTAATTAAGCATGAAATTAGGTGAATCCATAACTTCCCTTTAAACTAGGAGCTACAAAATTTAAAAAACTTTAAAAATAACCGTTTTTAAAGTGATTTTATACTTTTTTTGATAGTAAAGTAAATTTATAGTGTAGATAAATAGTAATCATTTAAATTAATGCTAAACAAATTAAAATAATTTTCAAAAAATTACAATAAAATAAGATGTCATAAGTGTCATAAAAATACATTAATATAAGAGTAATTATTAATAATGATGAAAAAACTAAAGTATGAAGCTTGAAATAAATAAAAATACCACACCAATGTATCCAAAATGAGACAAAACCAATGAAATGACTAGTCACATGACTATACTTGAGAAAAAAATCACTAGATCAAATGTCAAAATAATGTCGAAACAAGTCTAAGGTTTTGCATGTGAGTTACTTCGCACAAAAACCAAAAAGATTTTATAATTAATTAATTTTGAAAATAAATTTGACTAAGTCAAAATTGATTAAAAAAAAAATTGTTTGGAGGGTTTTGAACACTGGACTACAACACTTATAAAATTTTAGTAAAATATCAACCACCAACCCTTTTAGGAAACTAGATGGAAATATACATGCATTAATTCATATTTGAACCCTTTTTTTATTTTTTAATAAAAATATAAATAAATTCATATATACAATGCATGAAAATTAAAAATTGATAAACTATATTTTTTTAACTTTTGGGTTAAAACTATTAAAAGAAAAACAAGTGGGAGCCACATCCTTTTTGCATGGAATATTTTGAATTAAAAATTAATTGTTTTTTGAATAACTTTTCAAATTATATACTCACCCAAACATTCATGTAGTTTTTTATGGTGCTCTAGGTGAAGCACATGAGCTCAAACCAGTTAGAATAAACCTTTAAATGCAAAATTGTCTTGAAAAAAAGCTTTAAGTCACAAACTGATTTCCCAACCCCTTAGGCCGTACAAAAATGCCTAGATGGCTAAGGAAAAATAAAAATTTGAATTTGAATGCCTAAGGAAAAATAAAAATTTGAATTTGAATGCCTTATATGATATTTAGGGTGTTTACATAGGTCAAAACTAAGACAATCCAACTCTATAACTCAAAAGATAGTAGCAATAAGTCAGTAGAATGTTTTTTTTTTTAAATTTCCTAGCCCAAGATCACCATAAAATGGCTAATAATGGTGTCGTAGGATAAATAAATGATTCAAATGACCATTAGTTTCTTGACAAGGATCTAGGATGATTGAATGAATATCCAAAGCATAGAACGTTGAAGTAAGCCTCTAATACTGATGAAAAACAAAGAGTTGTCCCTCTTATGGCTATACCAGGGCCATACTAGTTTTGAAAACTAATTTGAATAGTCTTTGAATTTGAATATGATGGAAATTTATAATAGATTTTCCAATCAAATACACCCCCTCAAAGCTCTAATACCATGAAAAAAATTGAATTTAATGTGCAATAGAGGTAGAATCTAGAGATGTATTTAACCAACAAAACACAAATCAATGAACACAGAAAATTAATGTGGGGAAACCTTTGGTGAGGTAAAAAACCACAATGTGATATATTCATGTATGAGAAACTTATTTTCACAATACAATTTTCTTCAACTCCCTTCTTCTCAACAAGTCTTCACAAAACTTTTGTAATATATTTTCCACATACAAATATTAAATTGTCTTGATCAGGGAATTCACTAAATGTATTGAGTGAATAACAACAGGGGTAAAATGATATTAATAATGAAATGAGGGGAGGTGACAATTGTAGTTGATGGGTCCAAAACTTCCCTGAATATTTTAAACAAACAATGAATAATAAATAAATATGTTTTATTATTTATTTACATGAGGTTTTTAAACCCTTGTTAATAAATAATAAATCATTATTATTTAATTACTAAAAATGTATTAAGGGTTTATCATAGCACCACTTAGACATTATAAGTTCTAACAGTAGTCACAATTCACATACACTTTAGTGAATGGAATCCAACGATCCACCATAAAACTCTTTAACACTCCACAATTTTTTTAGATTAAATAGAAATTCACACAAATAAACATGATGCACAAAAGCTATGGCAATGGTCAAATGTAGATTTGATATATCCCTGAATTCCATGTCAACCTTCCACTTCCTTGTGAGCCATAATATTTTCTAAAAATTTATTCGTTTCTTAGGGATATGACATTTCTCACATATTTTCCTACTTTAAAAAACCTATCTTTTTCTTGTGAATGAGTAATGTTTCCTCCCCAAACTCCTTGGGTCTTCATGACATACAAATTACTTAGTTCCCCCTCCTCCATAGGATCCAAAATTTTCATCTTATCTTCCCTTTCCACAAAGTCCTCCATATCACCTTCTCTTTCATGAATTCAATCCCTCCTCTAGCTCTTCCATGCTTATTAATTACATGGCACAAATGTTAGACAATCATGGCTAGGGTTTCATAAAAATAATTAATTGAAACACTCCACATATCCTCTCCCAATATCATAATTTCTATAAATTAGGTCCTAGCAATGGAATCAAAATATTGTGTTTATATTTAACATAACTATCCTTCACCCTATGTAGGCTAGGTGGAGCATAAAAAATAGATAGACACTCAAACTTACCCAACTAAAATATTCCTTAGGCACCCAAAGACCAAAACAATCCCTTGAAGTGTAGTAATATAACATTAAAAATTACAATGATATAGAGAGTAGTAGATTAAGAATAAATGTGCAAGTAAACATATAAACCCTATCAAGTATTACACACAAAGCATAAACATTTAGTATAAAATTCATCATATTTATTTACATTATTACATACAATGTAAAACTCATCATTACAAAAATGTTACTAGCATACAATATCATAAAGCCTTAAAGACATACTACATTCCACCCTCATTATTATTTTGACTATAAACTCATTTGATATCCTATCATTTGATCCTTGTAATGAGAAGATAAGGTCCCTATTTATATGTTTCCTTGGACCCATTTTTAATTCATGTTTTTTAAAATTGGAGTGTCCCCTGGATGGTTTTCTAGTTTTTTGCATATATTCCTAGAGTATGCTCTTGATTTGCTAATTAGAGGTGCATATTTTTATAATATTATTTTATCTAGGCTTGATCCTATAACATATACAAGATCCTTGCTTTGGTACTTCATAAGATTTTATCGTCCTATGTATCATATTATATGTTTATTTCTACCCTACCATCTATCCTTTCAAAAGTGTGTTTCTTTAATCATATGCATGGCTCATAATTCACCGTGCATGCTATAACTATCATGGTTATCATGTATCCTATTATTATTTTTGTAAGATAACCAAGCATTGATGAAAGTGTCTTGTGCACCTCCTTCCACAATTTTTCAATTTTATTTTTCCTTTGTATTTTGACCTATCCAAAATTAAGATTAACAAGAAATTTATACAAATATAGAGGAGATAAGATTTTTATATTTCGCAGGTCATAGAAGCAGGACTCTATGATAAGTTAACCTCTATCCTCTTTTTCACTCTCATATAATTATCATTTCTAGTTTTCTCTTTAATAATAACTTACAAATTTTTGAATATTTGCCCAACTCTTGCTATGTTTGTAAGAAATAGGGGCATTTGGTTAAAAAATGTCCCTCCAAAAGTAAAAATCATCCTAGTAGTGTTTCGGATGGGAAAAAGACCAAGGTCTAGCAAAAGAGAGTATGGAAACCCAAAAAAGATCATAGCCAAGAACAAAAGAATAATGAAGATTCTAAAGTTCCACATGCTGAGATGGATAAAGAGCCTTCTTTCGAAGATTCTAATGCTCCACATGCTGAGGCGGATAAAGAGCCTTCTTTTGAGAAAGTAAAATCTGAGAAAGAAGGACATGGTTTGCAATCAGATACCATAATACCTAAACAAAGAATAGATGATATGACAGATCTATCAAAACAAATCATTTTCTATCAAAGGATAGAAGATCGATGGAGAGATGTAGAAGAAAAAATTGTGCTAGAGGAAGGTGAATTCTTGGTTGAAGCCGAAAATAAATCAGAGGGAGATCTTATTTTTTCTCAGTCCAGGGAGATCCAGGTGTTATCTCAGGCTGATAATGACTTTCCTTTGGATGAGCCTCCTCCCCTAGATGTTTTGAAAGATAATGGAGAAAACTCAAAGCATAAACTAAATCAAAGAAAAAGGGTTGAAAAAAAGATCAATACTAAGGGGGTAGAAACTAGAAGTAGCAAAATAGATTTGCAAACTAAGGTGAAACCTCTTGCTTCTACTCTGAATAAATCTGGAAAAAGAGCTGAACAACATTCTAAGGTGAAACCGGATGTTGGTTCCTTGGACAAACCTGGAAGAAGATCCACTAAGAAAACCAAAGAGTTAGAAAGTATGCAAAATATTGCTGATGGTAGGCAAGCAACTATTCTGGATTTTACCCCTAAAAAATAGATTTGAAAACCATTACTTGGAATATTAGGGGGGTGAATAGTATTCATAAACTAGATATTGATGTTGTCCTTGTAAAATCTGATTTTGATGCTACTCTTCAGTAGGTTTCAGGATTGCTTTTCTTGGTGGTTGTTAATGCTTTATCTTTTTTGATTCTATTAAAGGGTTTTGGGTTCCCTTCAAACCCTGATTTTACCGTAATCTAAAACTTACAAATTTTATCCAAAACTTTGCCATCAAGCCCTCCCAACTGCACTTCCTAAATTTATACCCACAAATCAAAGTGAGGAATTGTGTAGACATCTAATTTTGGTATAAGCCTTGGATTTACCATGTATGTAGTTTGCTTATGTGCCTATGGATCATTTTTTCAAATTAGGCTCTTATTAGCACATTTTATTTTTGTATTATGCCTAGTATAGCCTTCCTTTTTCCAATTAACTTTTATTTTATTCATCTAGGATCAATAACCATGTTTAAATTCAAATCATAATGCTTGAAAACCTTAAAATTAGTAATTTGTTTCTTTAGGATGCTCATAGATGCTCATGCAACCCCAAGATCTATGTTTTGAGGTTTTATGGTTAGTGTACCAATATAGACTAGTCCAGTTTGATAAATGGTCATGTAGGTTGTTAGCCATTTTAGCACCTTCAACTAGTTTGTCATTTTTTGTGCCTTAATTGTTATATTTCCCACTTCCATAATGTCAAATTTTGTACTAATAAGATATCTATTTTAATTCCATCAGTGTAATCATTCCAATCATTTATCATCGAGTATCATTGAGATATTTCATATCATATTAAATGATATATTCATATACACTCTAGTTTTATTGTAATTTCTATTTATTGAATTGTTATACTCGCATACTTATAACAAGAGAAGGATTAATGAAATAGATTTAAAAATCAACTAATTTATTGGATCTCATACATCGGGATAAAGGTTGGGATCTTCATACACATCATATTAATTTTTGGATTGAATGATTTTTTATTTACAAAATATCTAAGAATATGGTTCTCATTGAGGTAGGCACCTTGTAACTACACCCATTGGTTATGCTCTTGTAAGGTCTCTTATAGTCCATTAGGGTTGGGAGAAAGGAGAAGGAATCTTATAACTTTCAATCATCAAATTGAAAATTTGAAAGAGGTTTCTGAAAAGCAAATGTTGATGACAATATATAGAAAATTTCAAACTAGTTTGACATCATCTACCAATCTTGAACTAGCTTCTTGTTTCAAACACCTTGTTTGGGTACAAGCATATTAATTAAAATATTATTAGTGTGTTTTCATCAATATGGATCATTGGTTCATATTAGGATATTATTTGTGAATTTTTTGGATCTCTACTTAGTTTTTCAAGTCATTTGGGATTCTATTTGATATCACCATTCACACTTGAGCACATTTAGATGTCATTTATCTGTCTCAGGATGTTGATAGAATTTATTATAGTTTATGAAGTCTCTATTTTTCAAGGTTTCAGTCAACTTGATCAACAAAAAAAGGGATGGTAGGTTTATACATAAATTTGGTGATGATAATTTTTCAAAGGAAAACATTGTCCCTATGGATTTGAAGGATACATTAGGTTTTTAAAAAAAACTTTAGGTTGGTTGTTCTTTAGTTTAAAATAAATGATTTTTTTTACATGTTCCTTTTACTAATGTGAATAAAAAATGGCATAAATCTAATGTCCAAATGTTGTTAGAAGAATCAATAGAAGTTGTTAAAATGGGGTTACAGAAAATAATGGTTGATTTGTTTCCTTCAACTTGGAGGAAATTATTATTAACCTAGTGTTTATTTTTTAGGGATCATTTCCTCCTTTTTAAGATTAATTTAAGGCACTCTTAATAGCTTAGTATGTGATATTTTATTTCCTTAACATTCGTTAGTACTTGTTATTTTGGAAGTTTGTTATCATGACTTTCATCCAATTGGATGGTTATCATCATGTTTATTTTTGGGAGGTTGTTTCTAATGATGATTCATTTAAGGAGGTCCAAAAAAAATGGGATGTGTTTTGTTTCAATTCAACAGATTTTACTTTTATTCTTCAAGTTTTATTAAGTTATGGATTATTTCAAATAGGGTTTGTCAAACATTCTAAACTTACTTCTAATGAGGATCTCAGTTTAAACCATGATTGTTACAAGATATTTTGTAATTTAAGTTGGATCTCTTTATTTGATAAACTTTGTGGGTTTTATGAAGGGGTGTTTTTGGAGTTATATTTGTCTTTGAAAGATGGTATAGATTTTGTAAAAGGGTTGAAGGTGATATTGAATGAAGATGTTCTTTCTAGAGTTATGGGATTAATAAAAGAAGGATAAAAGTAATTCATTGTCAAATCCAAATTTGTTAATTGTAAATATGTTTTTCTTATGTTGAGAGACTCTATCATTGACATTGGTTAGAGTTTTATTTATAATTATTAACATTTCTTTTAGATTTAAGTGACAAAAATTTATTTATAAGTATATTACATGTGAGGGCCATTATACCTTAATTTTTGGGTATTGTTTTTGTCTTCATCTACAACTAAGATATAATAATTATATGAATCTTCCTTTCTTCCTATTGAAAATGATTGATAAAATATTAATTATAGTTCATAAAGGAAATTTTAAGGCTCCTACCTATTAAGGGATTATAAAATTGATCATTAAGGATACCTTAGTAAAGAATTGTAATTCCATTGTATGGGATATTTTTTTTCTGATTCAAATATTTATGATTTTTCTCTTCCTTAACATGGACTAAAGGGCCTATGTTATACTTTGTATTCAAATAATCCTTATCTTATTATTCAAATATTTGTGATTTTTCTCTTCCTTAACATGAATCAAAGGGTTTATGTTATACTTTGTCTTTAAATAATCCTTATCTTAGACTTTCTGGGACTAAACTTAATAAGGTTTATTTTGAAAAATGAATAGAAAAGTATTTTTTCAAAAAATTTATCATGATAATATTAAATCTGATAATGTTTTAGAGGAAAACATGTCCTATATGTTTCAAAAATAAGATTTGTTCTGAAATAAGCCTAAATTTGGGACAAGAATCTAAAGAAATCTAAACATACTCATTTATCCTTGAAAGAGGCTCCTCAAATTATAAGTAATTAATAGAATATTATTAGTCAGCTTAAGATGGAACTTCTTGATACAGAAATTAAAAAATATTAAGAGAGAGATTCTTTTGAGGAAAAGTGATGATCTTCAAGCTTCTTTTAAGTTTGGTAGGTTATTTGGTTCTAGAAAAATTTTCTTCCAGAAGTCCTCTTAAAGTTTATGCTTTGATCTTAAAATAAAGATGGATGAAATGAATGTTCATGAGGATAAATTTAAATCATTCATCTAATTAAAATTCCCTAGCTTCATTTACAAATATTTTCAGGTTTTATTTTAAGGAAAATAAAAATCTATTGTGTAAAGGTTTTTTACACAATTTAGTTTTACCACAGTTTTCTACATGAAAACCAAATTTGTTGGTTGGGGAGTTGCATGTAAGTATCTTATGTCTTATATCTATAATTAAAATAGATGTGATTTTGAGAGACAAAGATATGATGATTTGGAAGTAATTTGTCTTTTATGATTAAGATTTGGGCACCTTACGATGGACGAAATTATTGGAAATGTTTCAAAGGCAATGATGCAAGAATTTATGAGGACTGCCATTTCATGGGCTAAAAGGGAAGCTTTGAAGTCCTTTGTAAATTTAGGAAGTTATTTTATTTTTAAAAAAGTGGATTGTTGTTCCAATAGATGATTTTTAATGTTTGCTCAGATGAAGATGATTAATTCCTATTATTCAATCAATATTTTAGGTGTTAAATTGACAATAATGATTTATTATTTCCATATTTTTATTCATTTTATGATTGATTGGATTGATTTGAAGTTTTAGTTTCCTCTGCTTAATATCCAATTGTTGATTGGAGGATTTAAAACACCATGAATAATATAAAAGAGATTGATAAATGGTAAGAAGTGGAAGGTAAAAAAGGATTTTATCTTTCACAAGATTCTCCAAAAAAATCACCTTCAGACTTTAGGTTGGTTTGCAAAAATAATTTGTTGTGGTACATCTCCCCTGAACAAACCAAACCTTAATTTGATTCCCTATTTCTTTTTGCGTGTTGAAGGGTGTTAGTGTTTTGGATACATAAGTTAATGGGTTCTCTAGTTCTATATAGTGGTGTCATTTTGTCTTGTAACTTTTACTTCTTATGTTGTAGTTGGTATTTTTTAGGCCTATAACATGATTTTATTCTATTGGTAGTTGTCTTGAGAGGATGAATATCATTTTCAATTTACTTGCATAACCTTTTGGCTTTTGTTTTATCTTTTTTGTAAACTTTTTATTTTTATCAATATAAAGGGTTGAGGGACCCCATAACCCTCTTTTATTGATTAAAAATAATAGTGCTTAAGTTTTTTCCTAAGAGTATTATTGGTGATGCCTTAGCATGGATCTATGATTTACTAAGGGAGTCTTTGTATGCATTTCAATTATTGCAACAAACGTTTTTAGATTAGTTTATCACTAACAATGGACCTCATGCTACATTTGAGAGTATTATATCCATTCAAAAAGCATTCAATGAAAATATTTATGATTACATCCTTATATTTTGATGCCACTTGCATTCTTTAGTTTATTGACCATGCGATATTGAAATGCAATATATTTTCACTAATAACCTTTTTCTATCTTTCAAATGTAAACCATTTATTAATCCTTCTCATCATTTAATTATCTTTGTTATATGGTTGTCACACTTATAAAAGAGATATAAATCCAATCTAAGGTTCCTTATTCTATCCATGACATATCTAGCCATGCGCCTAATATGAATACATCTATAACTTTGGCTAAGAAAAAAGAGACAAATTTAACAAATCTTATACCTTATTCAAATGGATCACGACATTCTTTGTATTTTTTTAAAGATCACAATGTTATATTAGAGAGCTTACTTAACATGAAATTGATTATATTACTTCTTATTCAAGAATCAATTTTAAAGAACGTAATCTCCAAATTATGTGAAAAATATTATAACAGTAATGAATTTTATAAATACCATAAAATCAAAAAACATATAACAAATAAATATTATTTTTCAAAATATAATTTAATTTTTTTTTATATATACTTCACAAAATCATCTAACATCTCAAAATAAAACCATATTATCTATTTATTCTATCTTTAATTACATTATAATACATAACAATCACAAAATAATTTACAACATACTTCACTTATTCTCATTATGAAAGGCCCATATAAAAATACAAACCACAGATATCACAAAGTTAATTCTGAAGTTCTGCACAACCCGGTGCATTCGTTACCATATTCCCTTCTTTCTTTTAAGCAGTACCTTGATTATATATTTCATTTTAGCCACTGATTTACTTGCATACATTTTTCACACGTTTGCAAGGACATATGCTTTTATTTTTATTTTTTAAAAAAGGAACTGAATTCAGTTCCAGAAAAAGGAAAGGTGCCATACACTTCAAATACCTCAAAACATAAGAGAATAAATAGAGGGAGTTGCACCTTTGAATGAAATTTCCAACTAATTGACATAAAACATTTATTTAAAAAAATCCACTTTCACTAAAGTGATTGGGTGGAGATTATTTTCAAATAGTGTACATTAATTATTCGAGCCATTTACGACAACCAAATTGATTGAGGTATATATCATTTAATTTCAAGGCGTCATAGTTAAATGTTGAAGATAGGATAAATAGGCATATATCATTGACTCTTATGCCTAATACCTATAATTGAGGTAATGAGGTGACAATCAATCTCATATATTTATATATGTGTGTGTATGGGTTGTTTTGATGGGTTCACTCATTGTGGAAAATTGTCAAGTTTTTGTTTGTTTACTGTATATATTAAGTGATATGTCATATATATTTTTTAATTTTTAGAATATTAATTTTAATTTATATAAGTTAAAATGAGAAATATAATAAAAATTATTTAGTGATAGTGTGCTTCACAAAATTGATATTCACAATATTATTATTATATAATAAAAAGAAGAATATATGGATGAAACAAAACTATAAATGCATGAATAAATGAAGTATTAATATACAAGAGTGTCCAAACATTAATGAAGAAATAAAAATATGAGAGAAATTTAAGGTAGTTATGTGTACAAAGCAATTAGAAAGGAATAAAGTGTATTATATCAAATAGTTTAATCTTACATGGCAACATGATGAAAAGGTTTATATAGGATCAAACATAAAGTAGAAGGCGAAAATATTGATGGCTCAATTAAGAACTAGCTCACATTATTTTAAATGTGAGACCGGTATATAGAAAATGCTTCAGAAGGAGTGGGAAATGAGAACATGAATATTTTGTAATAAGGGGTTTGGTAGAGACTAAATGACATTTCATCATGGAGTGCACAACCTATAGTGACATTTGTACCAAGTACAACAACAACTAGATAGTAGACAACCTAACTACTTTGTTTGAAGAGGAAAGGCTAGTCAAAACAATAAGTTTTTTTTATAAAGATATATTGTAGAAGATCCGACATCAATAAAGAATTAGAAATTTTACAAGACTAATAAGACAACACTAGTGTCAAATGATGTATCAACGCTGAACAAATATGTTATAGATCTTAGTCCCATAGATTACTTAATCTTGTGAATTTTTTTGAAATGTTTTATCCAATCATTCATACTTATCCCT